>CAKAOH010022524.1:0-25591 GCA_916701665.1 Sebastiscus tertius
AAATAATAATAATAATAATAATAATAATACATTTTAACTCTTTGCATCTGTAATTTTTATTTGAATTTTTTTACATTTTATTTGAATTTTTTTAACTTTTGCACTAACTTTTTTCCACCTTTAATTATTTTATTTTGTCAACTTTTAACTGTAAAGCCCTTTGAGCTGCACTCACTGTGTTAAAGGTGCTTCATAAATAAAGACTGATTTATTTATTTTCTGATTAATGACGGGAAGTAGCGGTCACCGTTGTTTAAGGAAGCGTTGGTCGTACAGTTCCCAGGCAAACAATGCAGAGCAGTTTATAAAAACACAATAATAAAAGATTTACAGAGAAGGTTTAAGCTCTGGTATTAATCACATCACTTTCCTGTTCCAGCTTGTTATTACAGCGGCTTGTTCAATTGTTTTGATTTCCAATAATATAGAGTATTAAATACTTGATATAACTTTACCTTTAAGGTACATTTTGAATAAAAATGTGCCATTAATTTGCAATTAATCTAATTTACAGCCATAGTATTTATCAAAAATCTCATTCTGTAAATATTTAGCAATAGCACCAATAGTCAACCCTACAATATCGCCTCAATATCAATATCGTGGTATTTGATCAAAATATTGTGATATTTGATTTTCTCCATATCACCCATCCCTAAAATGCAGGTATGAAACTATGAAACTATTGTTCTCTATGATGATGCAGTCAAAAAAGGCAGAAATATTATATCTAAATGCAGGTTTAACTTTGCTAACTGAGAAAAACAAAAGAATAGATCTGACTTCTAATGAACTGTAAGGAGGTTTAATGGTGTTCAAGGCTTCTTCTTGTCTCCTGTCTGGATTGTTTTATTCTCTCTGATCTCCTTCAGAAGGAACTCCTGAACAATAGGTCTGTTTCTCCGTCGAGCTTCCTCAGCTGCTAATTTTAGATAAGACCAGAAGAAACTTAAAGAAAGGCTCTGACACATACCTTCCACCTTGTGTGCAGTGTTCGTACCTGTGGCGAGCACCTTGCGCGTGCGCAGGAAGCTGATGGCCAGCCTCATGATGGAGGCCTTGTCCAGGTGGGAGCTGACGCTGTGTGGTAGAGGCAGCTGGTTGGCCAGCTCGTAGAACACCTCCGTCTCTTTGCTGCGCCGGCAGCGAGCGGCGTCCCGAGACTTCTCCTTACGGCGCTCCGAGCTGCTCCTGAACAGGAAACACGAGACAGGACGACGGTCACACCTTCAGGTTGATTCATGACACTCAGACCGACACTGTTGATGCTTATTATTATTATTGATTCATCATAAATCTTCATGTGATTCAACAAGTGTGACTGCTGTCACTCAGGAGTTATAACACAATGAGGTTTTCAGAATAAATAAAGGGAACAGCCGGTAATTATTGTGCACTTTAACATGTTTAATTTAGTTTATTTCTTTTCAATTTATGAAAAAGAATAAAAAAATAATACCCAATTCCAAACTCAAACTTACCTTTTCAATCAGGCTTTAAATTGAGCTTTATTTATGTATTCATTTAATTATCTGGCTAATTATTCATTGTCATTTACCTTTTTAGTCTGGCTTTTGACTGAGCTTTATTTATTTATGCATGTGTATATACAGTATATAGTATGAATAAATAAATAAATAAAGAATGCACAATGTAGAGACATTAGAAAATTATAGAAAAGATGATCAATCCAGCAGCAGCAGTGAAACACAAAATGAGAAACATATAAATTGGTGCTTCAGCTTGTTTTTAGTTGAAGCCTTTTACTTCAGTCTCCGTAAAAGGTAAAAACACGTTGTGTTGTGCACAAAAGAATAATAACTTTAACTCTCATATTATTAATATAACTCCCTTTTCTATAATAACACTGAGACATACTGTATAACTGCTTTATAAATCAGTTTCCTTTCCCTCTAATACATTTTAATCAGCTGCAAAACTGCTGTTTTCAAAATGAAAATAATATTTAAAGCTATAATCCAGGTGACTAATGGCTCTGCTGTGTTTGTTTATTCAGCTTGTTAAAAATGTAATTTGAACGTTGTAAACAGAATAAGATGCTCCGCTCCACATGGTGAAGGTAACAGGTTTTAATAGATGATGGACAACCGTTTCCAGATGTGGCGCCAGGTCATTATTTTCATTTCCTGACGTTTGTTCACTTGTTTAAAAAATAAATAAATAAATAAATATTCTAATAATCAAACTGTGATCCCTAAATCTGTATCAGGGCTCACCGTCTACTCTATAACGCAATGATGTCAACAAACACAGCATGATGTCAGCCAGCACAACTCTACAGTCTACAATGATGTGGTTCAGGTTCAGGTTCAGGTTCAGGTTCAGGTTCAGGTTCAGGTTCAGGTTCCTATATTTGTACGTATAGGCAGATTTGGTTTGCAGTAAAAAGACGAGGTATCCATCGTGACACACATTTCACAGACAACAGACAAACATTGTTCTGCAGATTAAATGTCCCCGTAACCACGTTATACCTAAAGTATACGGCCTGAACTGCTGAGGGTGAACACATTAAGTGTTTTAAATGAGCATGTGTGAGTGTACAGTCTGTACCAGCATTTCATTCACTCAATCCCACAATGTACCTCATCACTGCCAACATCAACAAGTGGTTTCTGGAGTGTTTGTTCCCAGAGGGAGTGATGGAGGCCAAAATGTTCTGTTCTCCTTCCTGCTCCACCTTTAACACCTGGAAACAATCAGCCTGAGCTCACCTCTATAATCCATATTAATACAAAATCTCATCTTGACATTATTAGTCTCATTATTCACTGTAATCAAGTCCGATGATTTTAGAAAGGTTAGAACATGATGATTAGAATCAGGCTGAAATATTCTTTATATTTCTCACCTGTTTTAAGAAACTGCACAGACTGAAATGTCGTGATAAGAACGGAACATTTGTTCAGCTCTTAAATCCATCCGTACCAACTTGCTGAGCGAAGCGTGTTCACAAGGCATTTTGACAGAGAAACCATAAAACAGGTAAAAACCAGCTGCTTCACATCAACAACATCAGTGTGATTAAAATCACAGTTTCCCCTCCGGCTGCAGTCGACAGAAACACAGAAACACAGAGACACCTGCTCAACACACGTTAATGAGCAGACAGCAGATAATGAAGAGGAGAGTCTATATCATCTCATCAGATGGTCTCTCTGCTCGCCATTAACCCTCGACTGACCATCAAACCCTCATTACTGTTCAGCCTGCAGATCTGTGTGTACAGTATGTGTGTGTGTGTGTCTGGGCCCATTGTTAGTCTATTTCAGGATACAGAACAATGGGAGTCACATCGCTTCATCAGGGCACCGAGTCTCCTGGTTCTGATGTACTCAATGACCTTCACACCCACACACACACCGGATGTCAGAGGTCACTACGTGCACCTACAGTATATCGCTGAGGTGCTGCTGCTCTACTTCAAAATGTCCGTTCCATCTTCATCCTTTGTCTTTCCCTCCTGTCCTCACTCAACTAATATGAAAGTTAAATTGATTATCATCATTAAAGCTGAAATCTAAACTGCATAGAAGGAAAAACCTTTAAAACTTTTGAAGAAAATGGAGATATTTACAGGTAAGACATTTCTATGATAGAGATATTAAAAAAGTAATTTCAGCAGAAGGTAATGAAGCTCTTGAAGTGTTGACAGGTGCATACAAACGAACCCCCTCAGAGATTGTTTCTATCCTGTAAAGTGGTTTACAAAAACTAAATGGAAGAAATTCACTATAAAACAGAAATGGGAACTACAATTGAACATTAAACTGTAAAAAAGTGAGTGTCATCCCACGTGTATAATGCAACAAACCTCCACTAGCTCTAAAAGATGGAGGGAATTATAATAAACAAGCATTAAAACAAAACCATGGGTTAACAACAGACAGTTCTCTAGCTCTCCCGTCAGCTCCGTTCTCTTTATCCATCCATGTTCAGCTCCATCGGGGCCGTTTGAATGCATTTAACATAAATGTTAGTGTATGGTGCTCTACAGTCGTAGCGTCGGCCCATTTGACCACGGGGATGAGAGCAACGGCCGGCTCGACTGCACGTTAGCGTGATACATAATATATTTCAAAATCGTAAAACAAAAATCGCGATACATAAGTGAATAGATTTTTTTCCTACCTCTAGTGTAGACAGGGCCTTAACACTCATTCCACTCAGTGTGTGATCACAGACAGATTATAAAGGACCTTTTCCATGGGGCTCGTGTTGTACAGTTAATTTATTGGGGCCTATGGAGTTAGTTTCGATTTTGGAGTTAATTTTATAAGCTATTAATCTTCGTAGTAATTTTCATTGAAACGGAAATGAGCGTTTCTGAACAAAACATTTAAATTTGAATACAAATCCTGTCCGTCAGTCTTCCGAGGGAGTCCAGTAGAGTCAGTAATGTGCTGCTCTTAACACCGACAGTCACTCATTCATAAATAGCACCACTGAGATTTCTCAAGCAAACACACACCAGCTTTGTGACTCGACTGCAGCCAGTTTGAGGTATGTGACCGACGCCTGACTGTCACAACAGTGTCATGTGATGATTAAAAGGGTCACACACACATCCAACAGGTGGTAACCCTCTACGTCTTTAGCTGCATACAGACACATGAAGACAAACAAACTAAGTTCCTATCACACCTGACACGCACCAGCCTCTGATGGCTATCAAATGAGAGACAACCTGAAGCATCCACTGCTACCAAACATGACCAAAAGGCTAAATAACACTGCAAATGTTGGCAAGGAAAAACTGTCATTTTCAAAGGTGTCCCTTGACCTCTGACCTCTGAAGATATGTGAATATAAATGGGTTCTATCTGTACCCACGAGTCTCCCCTTTACAGACATGCCCACTTTATGATAATCACATGCAGTTTGGGGCAAAAACAATGCAGTTTTTATTCCAAGCAGTAGGTATAAATGTGTTATATTTCGAATATTTGTACTTTTCCCACTATGACTATAAAGGACGGAACCTGCCAAAATAAAAAATAAAAAATAAATGAATAAATAAATAAATAGATGACTTGATAAATTAATAAATATGTCATTAAATGTAGCAAAAATAATTGTTTAAATATGACATAAATTTATATTTCTGTTTTAATTTGCTTCTTTATTTAATTATCTTTGTATTAATTTTCATTTATTTACTCTTCGGTCCCATTTATTATTGCAATTATTTTGTATTTATTTATGTATTCATAAATAAATAAATATGATATGAAATAAATATGACTCGATAAATTAATAAATATGTGAAAACCTCCTCATCATGCATGATGAAGCAGAAATGCATAAAGAAATGTATAAAGAAATAAGTTTGGGGAAATAAATAAGGGGTGAAATGAGAATATCATGCATAAATACATAAATACAAACATTAAATAGAAAATAAATATATAAATAATGCAAAAATAAACACATTTTAAACTTTATAAAAATAAAAACATTTTAAATTTAATGCAAATAAATACATAAATATATAAAAGGGACAATTAAACAGAAGAGTAAATAAATAAAGGAATTAATACAATACAAGATAAATAAATAAAGATGCAAATTAAAACAGAAATATCAATTTATGTCTCATTTTATCAATTAATGAATGTCTATATTTATTTTTAATTTTATTTTTGCTATATTTAATGACATACTTATTCATTTATTTTTGATTTTGCTCTGATTTCTGCCGTGAAAAATTGCCAGTTGTATTCATGTGCACAGAAGTGCTCGCCATCTGATGACCAAAAAAATGCAATTCCTGCAGAAATCTCCAAATGTCTCTCTGTGGGACAGTAAAGTATATCTTATCTTATCTTATCTTAATCTTAATCTTCAGGTTTCCAGCTTTCAGATGATGTACAACACTTCTATGTGACATCTACTGTTGACCTGCTATCTCCCCCTAAAGATCCCCTGTACCCCCTAAAACAGACAAAAACTGTTAAAAAAATAAATAATCTAGAAAGTCCACATATTGACCTCCGTCCTTTTTAGTCCTTTATCGGCACATGAATCAAACACGGGAGTAAAAACCTCCGATGAACCTCTCGTGTACGAGATAACATTCTTTGTTCTGCTCTGATTCATCGGCACATGTCGACGCTGCTTTTAGTCCTGTGAAAACAGCAACCAGAGCCGGCCGATGAGAGCTGCCAGCTATTTTCATCATCCTGCACAAACACTGCATGCATATATGTAGCTCTAAAAGGATGTCTGAAGTCTGCCTGCTTTCTGTTGTGCTCATAATGCTGCAGTTTGTTTTGTTATTGTAGCTTCTGAGATTCAGATACATATACTGTTACTGCACATAAAGAAACTTAACAGAGGTTTCAGAATGCCAGGTATGTATTTACCACCTGTCTCTCTCTCTGTCCATCTATTTATCAGCCCAGTCTCACGGCAAAGCGTGTAATAGACCCTCCTGTCCACCAGAGGACAGTGTGTCAGTGTCGTGTTTTGCCTCACAGAGACGTGGATATTACACGCCTGTATTAATGTGCAGTACCAGCAGGGAGGCGACAAAGCCACAGACTTAGGTTTAGGCTAGAAAACCACTTAGTTAGGTTAAGGGAAAACATCATGGTTGGGCTTGAAATAAGTAAGTAAACGAATTAAAACACGGAAACAATCAATACGGAAAACATGTGACAAACGTTACTAATGTAAGTGCAAAACAAAACACTGGTCTCCAACACGAGTCTCTCAGCTGAAAGTCCTGTGTTTGTTGGACCCGTCAACCTCCCCAACCGCCCCCCATAAGTGGTCTTTCTCACTTTATATACTACATAACTAGCTTTGAAGTTTGACTTCTGTCACTATCCAACACGTGACAAACGTTATGAGCGTACTTTCCAACCATCACGATTTTCCCGGGAGACTCCCGTTTTTCATCGCCCTCTCCCGGTTTCCTCCCGGGGTCATAATTCTCCCGCATTTCTCCCAATTTATGGCAAAGTTTTACACCTTTTTTTCCTTTTCGTTATCACAACCCATTTCTGGCATTGTACAGCGTGTATAGTCTCTACTGCTTCCACCTGGACGACAACAGAGGTTCACCAACTGCTGCGCTCGCCGCTGGGTTCAGTGCACATCACAGCGTGCAGGGCCCAAAGTTGAGTTTTGCTCGATGCAGCGAAAAGCTGTCGTGGCGTGACGCAATCCGTTGGAAATAACAGGTTTCAGAACGCAGTGGTGGCGTAGTCACGTTGTGTCTGAAAGGACCTTCAGTGAGTGAGAGACGGAGAGAGAAATGGAGAGAGCTACGAGAAAGAATGAAAACTGATGAATATTAGTTTATACCAGAGAGGCAAATTGTTCCGTTTTCCTACCTGAGAATTAAAAGTAAAATTAAAAGTCAAACATAAAAATGCTGTTGCAGTGTACTTACTTATTTTCAGTCTTTTAAAGTCACCTGAATGCAGCATTAAAGGTCTCTGAAGCTCAATTTTCCCTCAAGAGATCTCAAGGTTGCCGAGTATGGTCATGTGACAACCGTCACATAACACTGCACCTTCATGCAGGCGTGTAATATTCGTGACACAAAACGACACCAACACGCTGTCCTCTGGTGGACAGGAGGGTCTATTACACGCTTTGCCGTGAGACTGGGCTGATAAATAGACGGACAGTGAGACAGACAGGTAGTAATACATGCCTGGCATTCTGAAACCTCTGTGACAGAAGTAACGCCGTCACTCTAAAGTTACCACGGCGAGTCAGTCAGCACACATGAAGCCAGAGGCCACATATAGAAACACACAGACGTGTGGAAGAGTGGTGACAGCCAACACATCCTCACTGTTCGTATGATATCTTACTAAAACTGCTTCCTCATTTTTCGTGTGTTTTCCTACGAACGTCCAGCAACGCGTGTCTGCTCGTTACATTCAGTCTTTTCAAAATAAACGTTCCATCTTCACAGGAAACTACTTGGTTAGGTTTAGAAAAAGATGGTGGTTTTGGGTTGAAATAACTACGGGAGTGTCGTTACTTAAGTACGAAAGTTACGTGAAAAATAAATCTACATTGACGTCTGGTTTCACACGGGACACGAACACACATAGTTATAATGTGTCATTAATTTATCCACAGTTGGCCGCATTAAATACATGTTCACACAGTGGTTCTAATTATAAGGTGCAGCTGATGTTTACAACCTGTATTGAAGTCAAACATCTGTCTTTACATTTATCAATCATCAACATCATCAGCTTGTTGAACCAATGCAGCTGAGCCAGATCCTGTAGTAAAGACAGGTACACTGACTTTCCTCTTCCTGTTTCCCAGAGAAGACTGAGTGGCAGCAGATGTACTTTCATTCATTTCTCCTCCTCCTTACACCCTCCAACTCCTCCTATCTCTTCTCTCTCTCTCTTATTAATTCATCAGTTAATACCTCCTGAGAAGATACGACATGTGTTCGGTCCAAATCCCGACAAAACGACCAAACAACAACAACAACTAGAGGACATGTTGAGTTTGTTTGTCTCTCTCTCTGTCTCTCTCTCTCTTGACACATGCAACATGCAACATGCATATACAAAAAAACACACACAGACTCACACAGTCTGTGTCCGTGCACAGAAACACAGAGGCCCACATTAACTCCTGGTGACCGTGTGATTGTTGTGATAACAAGCTGAGAGCTGCTTATAGGAAACAGATCCTGTAACCAGAGAACAGGTACACTGAGTCCAAAACAGCTCTCCGTGGAACACTGGCTCTAGAAAATTATAGATAGAAAATAGAAAACAAGGGCTGTCAATCGATTCAAATATTTAATCATGATTAATTACACATTTTGTATCTGTTCAAAATGAACCTTAAAGGGAGATTTGTCAAGTATTTAATCCTCTTATCAACATGGGAGTGGACAAATATGCTGCTTTATGTAAATATATGTATATATTTATTATTGGGAATCAATTAACAACACAAAACAATGACAGATATTGTCCAGAAACCCTCACAGGTACTGCATTTAACATAAAACAATATGCTCACATCAGAACATGGCAAACTGCAGCCCAACAGGCAACAACAGCTGTCAGTGTGTCAGTGTGCCTTGACTATGACTTGCCCCAAACTGCATGTGATTATCATAAAGTGGGCATGTCTGTAAAGGGGAGACTCGTGGGTACCCAGAGAACCCATTTACATTCACATGACCTCTGGAGGCCAGAGGTCAAGGGACCCCTTTGAAGATGGCCATGACAGTTTTTCCATGACAAAATTAGCTACAATCTCCGAAAGATCGACTCCGTAAATGCATTAAAGAATTCAGTGACGTTAAAATGAGTTTGTGTTAACACGTTATTATCGCGTTAACTCTGACATTCCTGACAGACTTCATTTCCATCACCGAAGAACAGATCAACAGATTTCATTGACGTCACTTTAACTCGGCCAACAGGAACAGTCTGCTTATCTGAAGATCAGAATCACTCCAGTCTCAGAGAGAAGTCCAGGACATGTTCCGCCCAGCTTCAAAACAGAAAAACACAATCAGAACCAGGTTTATTTTGGAATTAGACTCAGATTTTAAGCATCTTTCTCAACGTACTCGCACAGAACAGAACTAACATAAAAACTGGAAGGTGGGGAAAAATAAGCCTTCGAAGAGCTCCAAAACTTTAGTATTATACATTTCATATTTCTCATTGAATATATGTAGAAATAGAACAGCTAAAGTTAGCATTGGAGCATCTCATTGTATCTTCTGTCAGATCCAAACGATCAGTGTCCACATACCAAGAAACTGTAACTCTGAATTATGTCATCTGCTCCCATTAAAATGTCTCCTTCGTTAAATTAAGAAAAGTACTTAAAGCCCAGATGTTAATAGATCAGTGAGTTGCCCTGTTTCTTAAACATTTATCCATTTCATTACAGAAAACATGTGAAACATCGGAAAATACTCTGAGAACAAGATGAATAAAGCAATAGGTTTATTGTCAAAGTTAACACGATAATAACGTGGTAACGCAAAATCGTTTTAACGCCACTTATTTCTTTAATGCATTAATGCAATCGATCTTTCTAAAACTAGAAGACCTAATGAATCCATTGGTACCAACCATGTCATACTAGTTTGTCGCGGAGGAGGTTAAATAACGCTATGAAGTTACGCTAAAAAAACAAACAAAAAAAAACTGTATTTCTTCAATAAGTTCATAAGTGAAAAAACCATGGCAACCACAAGCGTGTCCCAGCTGTGTGCATCATGTTTTAGTGTCCCCTGGAAACAGTTTCCGTTGTGTTGTGTTGTGTTGTGAGCGTCTTTTTCTAAATTCTGCATGTCGTCAAATTCATGTTTTTGTGTGTTGGTGAAGATGTTTCTTCATGTCCTTGTGTTGTGTCCATGTGCAGCACGTTGAGCTCTCAGTAAGGAGAGGCCAAAGAGTCTGCCCACACCCAAAACACACACACACACACACACACACACACACACACACACCTTTCCTTGCTTACAGTGGGTCTTCCTGTAGTTGTGGCGCCTGGCCGAACACAAACACAGAGCAACAATACAGTACAGGCTAATCTGTGATCCTGAGGAACATGGAGTTCTGGAAACACTGCCAAACACACACACACACACACACACACACACACATACACACACACACACACACACACACACACACACACACACGGGTGAACAAACAGCGATCCCAGACAGGGGCCCCCGACTTCAGCTCAAACGGGAAGAACGATGCAGGAGATTACTGATGACTCCGATAGGCCATGAAAGAGACGCACACACACATTCTGGCACAAACAAACAAACAAACCCGCCCTCGCCATGCTGATGGTTGGGATAGACTGGCTGATTGAAAGAGGCACAGAGTGGGGGGGGGGAACGTCCAGGTGGTGTGAGCGAGGTCAGCTGACCATCGGGACGCTCCATCAGAATAACAAACAAGCTGCTGATTTAAACGGACTTTTGACTGTAGAAGGGACATCTAAATATAGTATATAAAGAACGTTACGCTTCATGTTTTCTTGCTTTCCTCTGGTGCTATCAAGCCTGGCAGAAAGGTAATTAGTTAGTCAATAGAATATTTGAAATTTGGAAGCTGTCAGATCTCAATGTGGGAATTTTGTCATGAGAGCTGATAAAAGTTTCAAATTCCCAGGTAGAACAACAGGTGAGAAGAGCAGGAGTCAGTAGAGGACAGCTGTAGAACAACCCAGTGAAGATGTTGGCGTTGGACGTTTCTACAAACCGTACGGGATTCGTTGAATGTCACGTTTCTCAACCAAAAATACGTTTCATATCAGCCTCGTATCACGCTTGCAGAAACGCTCAATGCCACGTGGTTAACGTTGTGAAACGATTGGTGAGGTTTAGGCAACAACACTACATGGTTAAGGTTAGAAAAAACATAAGTTAGGTTGTCACGTTACATAGTCACGTTATGTTGCGACGTTGCTACGTTGCTATGTTACTGTTGTTACTGTTGTCACGTTGTTATGGTTGTTACGGTTGTTACATTATTATTTGAACACAAAACAATTATGATTTTTCTAACCATAACCAAGTACTATGTGTTCAAATAATAACATCACAACGTAATGTAACAAAGTAATGTAACAACGTAACGTAACAACGGTAACAACCGTAACAACGCAACATAACAGCTTTAAGAACGTAACAACATAACAGCCATAACAATGTTACAACCGTAACAATGTAACAACTGTAACAATGTAACAAACGTAACAGCCGCAACGACGTAACATAACAACGTAACATAACAACGTAACAACCCTAACAACGCAACATGACAACGTAACAGCCGTAACAACGTAACAACTGTAGCAACGTAATGTAAAAATGTAACAACTTAACGGAACAATGTAACTAGCGTAAATAAACAACAACCGTCCTCAGGGGACTTTCTAATGTAAAGTTACGTAACAAGCGTAAAGTCAACGTTAACTTTTGGTTTCACATGGGACATGAGGAGCTGTCTCCAGGGTGAAAGTCCTGTGTTTGTTTGTTTGTTTGTTTGTTTGTTTGTTTGAAAGTACTAACTTGTAGACGGAAGCTTTGGTTTTGTATCTCTGTTCCTGCGTGTAGAAACAGAGGGAGAATTCAGTTTGTGATTTCTAGTGATAAAAGCAGGTTTCCTAATAAAAATGACTCCGAACTGTACTTGAGTTTTAGAACAGAGCTAAAGAAATGTGATGACTGAGGAGAAAGATGTATTTCATTAGTTTTCATGTCCTGAAATACAAAACTGAAAACTGGAATGACTGACTGTAAATCTGTAGAAAAGGATTACAGAGACTTAAAGAGAACGGAATGTACTGTAAGCCTCGTCCTGGTTTTCACTTTAACACCACTCTCACTGAGGCTTCTACCAGGTTACACTTTACAGAGTAAAGATGAAAAGGTAAAAAAGATTTCTCTTTGTGTATGTTAAAATAATACAAAATAAAAGTGAAGCATACCAAGTTGAGGGATATCTACTTTATCTTGTGTGTATCTTAGCTGACGGTAGAAAACCAGCTCTGATACGGTGTTTGGTCCTGTGGAGGGTGTCTGTTGTGTTTTCACTGCTTGTTAGAGTCAATAAATTCACTTTGGAGAGTGAGATTGTCTTAAACGGTTGAATGATGCAAAAGCTTTTAACACACAAACAGAAAGGAAGACTCTCTCTAGACTTCCTTTCAACACAGACCGACTTAACATGAAAGAGTCAGTTATTTCATTTTCCCCATGTGCATGAAAAAATACAGTAAATTAACTAAACCCTAAAACTTTTGCAGCACTTTCACCATTTAAATAAATAATTTGCTGTACTTGCTGTCAGTGTTTCTAGTTTCTTTCTGCACCACACAGGTGTCGATGAAGCTGGAGGAGCGAGGAGAACAATATAATGCGATGAAGGTTGGAGTACCCTCGTAGTACCGGCGAGAACTTCTATCTACTTCTGCACAAGCAGAGAGGACATGCATAAAAGTGGGCGACACCAGCTGCCAGTTTGACTCTTATCCATGAACGCCAGCTGGTAGAAGAACTATAACAAGTGAAGCAAAGCGCCAAAAAAGGCAGTGAAGAAGAAGAAGAAGACTGATGTAAACACTGCAGGATTCATCACGTCTTAGAGGTCAAGGACGGACACACACACACACACACACACACACACACACTGAAGGTAAACTTAACCTCAGGTAAAGGTAACCGAAGATGGTGGTTACTGTAAAAACAACAAGACACGGGAGAGTTTCACCAGCCTGACCTCCACAGAGAGGACACAATACTCTCTGATAGAGAGCTACGTCTTCTGATTTATTTCTTAAATTCCTTCTTACACACACATTCCCTCGGATATTATATGTACCGGTCTGGAAAGACAAAGTATATATTATGATTATATTTATTAAAGAGAAATAGTAAATTGATTCATGATGTCTAAATGGTTCTTGATTATCTTTCCTTTCTTCTTTCCTTTTCTTTGTACATGCATTATCCTGACCTTTATGTTCACTTTGTGTTTCTTATTGTTATTTATTTTGTTTGTTTCACTAAATCATGTTGTATTTATTAGTTCTAGTTTTATTTGTTGAGGGGAGGTCGGTTGTATAAGTCACATCTGCGTGACGGCTGAGCCCCAAGATAAAAATAGTTAAATTTTTGGAACTCTGCAGTGCGCAACTAACGGCATGTGATGTAATGAGGAACAACCAATCAAAGCCGGCAGATATCTTTCTTTCTTCCGTAAATATCAGTCTATGGACGTTAATCGTGTTAGTGAAGGACTACCCAGAGCTTTATGATCTGTCCAACGGACTATTTTACTGCTTCACCCTTTCTGTTCGAAGACGCCACAACATCTGCTTGAAAGGTCAGCGCGACATGAGCGCGACTTCCCAAGCGCCTTGGATAAAATAGATGAAAGCAGCATGGCAAGCGTTTCCCACACATTTTTAGACGCTGCCTTAATGTCACATTATCGGTGAGTTTATCACGGTGATGTCGGCTCACTGGACAGCTAATTGAATAGAAAATGACTAAAGAAAGACTTCTGGGGAGTTAGACCTGAACCTGAAGGAATCTGGGAGGAGCTGGAGCTCAGCCAGCTGACACACGGGGGACCAGGGAGCCATTTTGGTAGCAGAGGAAGAGGAAGAGGAAGAGGAAGAAGGAGAGCTGGCGGACAGGAAACAGGAAATGGCGAGGAGACAGAGTTCTGAAGGAGTGGCCTGGTCAGATGACCTCAAACGCGGAGGGGAGGACCGCAACAAAGTGAACGGGGAGAAGCCGACGGCACAGCTGGAGTCGACGATGAAGAGGAGAGAATGTGATACGAAGAAAGAAAACACAAAGACGTAGAGAGAGGAGGAGGAGGAGGACGAGTGAGACAGAAATAACAATGATGAAGAGAGAGGTTTCCCAGACCTCCTCGTACAGCTGACCAGGGGCCTCGGGACTCCATCAGGACCAGAATCACAAATACTGTACTGATCCCCGGGGAGAAACTGGGACATTACTGTTGCTCTTATATATATTTATACATAAGTATAAAGAAATATAAGTAAAATAATAGAAGAGTATGTAAAATGCAAATTATGTACATAATGCTGCAAAATATAACAATAATATGTGTAGAGTAATATAATAAATAAAAAAAGAAGAAATATGTAAAAATATGTGCATCAAACACATACAACATATAGCCACAGTGTAAATAAATAAAAATAAAAAATGCTGAGCAGTGGGCTCTATTAATTGTGTTAAATGTAAATGCAAGAATGGTATAAATAAGAATTAAATAAGAATATTTCTTGACTTATTTATTCAGTGTGTTTAATAATTCTAGTACTTTGAACAATTTAATCAATTTAATTTAATTAATGTAATTAATTAATTTAGAATTTAATATTCTTTGAAAGTAGGTGGCATGTTTAAGATTTATTTATGTATTTATTTATTTACTTACTTATTTATTTATTTATTTATTTTCTACATCACTATTTTTGAGAACATTATTTTACGCGTGTTGTCGAGGTTTTGTTGATTTGATTCTTGTACGTTTTTTATTGCTTAAAAACTGTGATTTCACTTTGAACAAAGCATCATATTAAATAATAATATTTAAATGTTTTTTTCCCTCATTTTACTGCTGGTCTAGAAGGCCTAAGTCAATTTAATATTTTCCACAAGTGTCTGAATATTTATTTTATTGGACTCATTATTAAAAAAAAAAAAACAATAAATAAATAAATCAGAAATGTATCTGTCTAATTTTGTTTATTAGCAAACCTAGCATAACATAACACTTTGGATAAAAAATATCAATGCTACAAATATTTTAAAATATTTTTTTAAACTTTCTTTGTAATCAGGAGTTTATTTGCAAATAAAGTTAGTTTTTCTTTAATTTTCTGAGCTGTAAATGTTGCAGGTGGAGCTCCTTTACTGCAGGTAAATAAGTAAATGATTAAAGTGTGTTTACTGTCAGTGGTAATCAGCGTCTTCACTCTGCGGGAAATGACACATTTTAGAAAGTGGACGACACGGAAGTCAAGGTAAAAAAGCGGTTTATAATTGTTACAGTGAAAAGCAGCAAAAAAATAAAGCAATAAGCGTCGTCCAATAAACACACATTATGATACAATACAGTAATTATGACTCCGTCTCCTGTATCACTTAAAACCACTTCATCAGCCTCTATAAATGTTGTATTATTGTGTAACAGCAGTGATGTGTTGAATATCAGCTGGTGTGAATATGCACATTCCTCTACAGGATGAAGTCCACCGGCTGGCTCAGTTCACACTTAACTCTCCATCTTCCTCAGACTACTCATCACAATAAATCACCAACCACAACCGGGAAACACATTGATCACGTCTCTACTTGATAACCTGACGTCTTAGTAAAGTTTCTATTGTCATCTAACCAGTTTACAGCCTGAATCAGAGCTTTAAAGCCCCTTTAAACACAAACAGACTCTGGACCAGCGAGAGACTCTTTCAGGCTGAAGCTGCTGTTTGTTTCATCACATTTCAGATAAAATGTTTGCAGCTGAATCTGAGTTAATAGTGTGTGTTGTGTTTTTATCAATCTCAAAGGTCAGCTCAGGACTGGGAATCATTACAGTCATTCTGGTTATCAAACCAAAAGTAAAACATCAGTGTCCAAGGTTCAGTTTACAGCTCTGTGGTTGCTAGAATGATCCAGGACACAGTGGTGGGTTTTGGGAAATTCCAGTCAGACAGTCCACAAACAAACAAACGGATTACTCAGCAGAGAAGAGACGTCATTACTCGACATTTTCATTTGTCACCTCTGGGAAATGGTGGTGGATATTTTTCACTATTCAACGATGAAAATAGTTGTTTGATGCCAACCCGGTCTCACAGGAAGGTGTATAAATACCACGACATTACACAGAGATTCCGCATGAATATGCATTTTAGCATTTTCGCATGTCATTTGTACGCCACAGAAACATCTGCAGTTAGGTTCAGGTAAGAAAATCACTAACTTAAGTTCAGGCAAGAAAACCACTTAGTTAGGGTGAGGGAAAATGTCTTGGTTGGGCCTAAAATAATAATAAGTATGTAAACTAAGTAAAATACGTACGGAATAAGGCTGTAACGCAAAATCGTTTTAAAGCCACTAATTTCTTTAAAGCATTATCGCAATCAATCTTAGGAGATCGTAGCGGGCTCAGAGTGAAGATACTGCTATCACATGAAACTAGAAAACCTGATGAATCCATCGGTACCAACCATGTCATACTAGCTTTTAGTGAAGGAGGTTAAATAACGCTCTAAAGTTAGGCTAAATTCTGGCGAGGAAAAACTGTCATGGCCATTTTCAAAGGGGTCCCTTGACCTCTGACCTCCAGATATGTGAATGTAAATGGGTTCTCTGGGTACCCACGAGTCTCCCCTTTACAGACATGCACACTTTATGATAATCACATGCAGTTTGGGGCAAGTCATAGTCAAGTCAGCACACTGACACACTGACAGCTGTTGTTGCCTGTTGGGCTGCAGTTTGCCATGTTATGATGTGGGCATATTGTTTTATGCTAAATGCAGTACCTGTGAGGGTTTCTGGACAATATCTGTCATTGTTTTGTGTTGTTGATTGATTTGCAATAATACATATATACACACATTTGCATAAAGCAGCATATTTGTCCACTCCCATGTTGATAAGAGGATTAAATACTGGATAAATCTCCCTTTAAGGTACATTTTGAACAGATAAAAAACGTGCGATTAAATCATGATTAAATATTCGAATCGATTGACAGCCCAAGTATGAAAACAACTACATAAAACACGTCCCACACATCAACAAAAAATAAACGTCACTAACGTAACTTACAAAACAACGGTCAACAACGGTCTCTAAAACGGGTCTCCTGTGTTTGTTGGACCCATCAACCATAAAAGGTCTTTCTCGCTTTCTATACTACGTCACTAACTCTTACCGTAACATTTATACGCAGATGTGTTTACATTGCAGTCAGTGCAGGATACATGGCGTACAAATGACACACTAAACACCTTGCACATTATCGTGGCATTTACACGCCCTTTTGTGTGAACGGGCTGCCAGAGAAGACAAGATCACTCTCTGTACAATGTCTGTAATAACCCACAGAGATACATAGATAGAAAGAAAGATAGAAAGATGGAAAGATAGAAAGATGGCTCTATCTAAAGCAGCAGGTTATCCAGGCAATGCACAGGAACAGTAAATAAAATGTACATGTCAACACTAGAGAAAAACTAAATTATAAACATAGAACAACATACTATATGCATTAGCAAAGTGTGCAAGTTACAATGTTTTGTTCTTTAATAAAATATAATTGAAGTAGTAAGTTATGTTTTTTAATTAAAAATTAATATCTGCAAATATATTTTTGATGGACTTTTTAAACTGTCGGCCTCAGAAATACGGGTCAGGCTCTATAGCTGTGCGTTGACTGTCCAGTTATACCGTGGCATTTATACCCCTTCCTTTGTGGTTGCAGACCTAAAAATATATGTTTTTTTAAGACTTGAGACTTGAATTGGACCCAAAATGAAAACAAGAATTTTATGATGATATCTCATGCTGAAGTAACCACGTAACCACAGCTGTTCTAAATATAGTAGCACTATAATATTTGTTCTGAAATACAGAGGAAACACTTGAGAACCAGAACCTATAAAACTACTGAGGCACAGTACTCAAGTTAATAGTCTTCATGGACTTCCAATCTTCTGTCCCCAAGAAGCAATCAATCATCTCACTCCTCTTCTGCTCTGCTTCTTTCAGGCTGTATGTGGCGTGATGTTTGGGGTGGCGTTGGGAGGACGGGTTGGCACACAACAGAGGCATGACAACGGGCCTCGGCTCGCTGCAGAGCGTTGCCATGATGTGAACAACCCAACACCATGTCAGAGCCACTTCTTCTGCTTGTCTTCTCTTCTCTTATTGATTTATATTAATATCAGCTCTACGTCCAGCTGATTATCACTCTGTTCTGTTTAGCAACTTCCTGTCCTCCCCTTCTGGTTTTTTGGCAACGTCTTCACCTCCGCTTTCATGAGTTAGCACAACGGAGAGGGACACAAAGAAGCAGCAGCAGCCCATAATAAGGTCAGGTCAAGGAGTGTTTAGGAGACATTTTAAACCAAAAGATTTAATTAAGAGCTTAAAACTCAACATTTGCACCACGGACTCATTAAACATGAAACGAAGTGGCTCCATTAGGATCAGTGTCAGGTGAAGCCACCAGACTCCATTCACAAAACCAGTAATTTAACCTCTCAGAACAGGGGAGTTGCTGGTCTACCGCTGCATCGGTCGGTTAGTTAGTTTGTGTTAATCTGTGACTTTCTGATCTGAACTAACGTGGCGTTCACAGCAGTAATCAAAGCTTAGATTCTTTATTTTTTCCTCCCCCATCACATGCACACTTAGTTTTTACGGCTTTCTTACAGATTTCAGAGCAAAAATGCAAACAGTATCTCCTACGATTGATAATAAAATCTGAATAATTACCTCCTAAATCAGCTTTTTAAGACACATATCCTAATTTACTGTAAATACAACTAAATTCTAAAGTCAGCGGTGGAAAAGTGAGATGAGGAACGCTGCTGATGTGTCACATTACAGACAACAAACACTGGAGTGTTTACTGCGGTCAGACGGAGCAATAACAGAGGTTTTAACTTCTGATATGAAGAAGGTGACGCAGGACCAACAGTACTCTGTGTTTTGTCTGTAGTTGTCTGTACATGTATTAACTAAAGTGTGATCATTTTACGGAGGAAACACATCATCCGTCATTCTCATGTATCAGGACGTCTTGTTGGTACGGAGTCCTTAAAGTGCCATTATTATTATTTATTTAGATTTCTGTGTGCATCACATCGTGTTATTATTTCTTACACAACATGTTCTTGTTGAGACAGATTTGTGCTGACGGGGTTAAAACTATCAAAACTAAACTGACAGTGAGCAGACAATTGCATGAAGACATTCCACCGAGTTCAACCTGTCGTATAAACATGAGTTATATTATTAATAATAAATCTAATCTGATGCATCTCAAATAAACACCACGGCGTGTGTTTGCCAGGAGGCAGACATGAATCACACGACTTATCAGAACATTATGACTTCCAGGCAGCGGCAGAGACAACGTGCTACTGGGTAACACACACACACACACACACACACACACACACACACACACACACACACACAGAGGCTTTTCATGTGCAGCCTGACTGACACACACTCAGGTCTCCTTCTCTAAAATGGCCGACAGATCTCCGGAGGAAGCGGCAAGGCGTCGACGAACCGGAGGAAAACTTTCTGTCTTTTAATGTTATTTTCTCTCCGTGTCAGTGTCTCCATCTGAACGCCTGCTAGCGTCGGACCATACGATTAAACTTTCCAATTGGCCACCGTCGACTAGGGCTGGGGCTGGGACGATTCACCTCTCTCCCGACTCGATACTATCACGATACTTGGGTGGCGATTCGATATGTATTACAATTATTAAGTACTGCGATTTGTTAACTTTTTTTAAACTCTAGACCAGCGGTCATGAATCTGTCAATTATTTTAATAGCGCAGTATTGTACGCAAGATAACAGGTATGTTTATGCATGGCAGTGGCACTAATAGGCCATCACTCATTTTCGTTTTCACATTTGTTTAAAATAAAAATGTCAATTTGAATAGCTGGTATGCATGATTATCATGCAATTGACAGACATTGTTGATATTGGCATTGGTATCAGTTAACAAGGTATGTTTATCAAAGGCAGTGGCATGGCCCCCCTACTCATTGTACCTTGCACATGTGCACAATAAAAACATGAATATATGAACCTGTGTATTATTTGAATAGCTTAGTATTGAATGCTCAATAACAAGGTACATTTATACATGGCACTAGGCCCAGTTTAATATAAAACACAATTTATATATAGTAGAGGGTCCCTGCTCCATCTCTCTATCAGTTTGGGGGTCCTTGGCCTGAAAAACGTTGAAGGCCCCTGCTCTAGACCATGGGGAAAAGTTGAATCATACACTTCTAGGGACTTTTACTTTGGAAAATCTCTAAATTAATCTAGTAAAAATGTTTGATTTTCAGCATGTATGTAGTCAGAGATGACCTGAAGTCAAATACATCATTAGGAATTATTTATTAATTTTTTCCAGCAACCCAAAATTCAAAGAATAAAGACATTTCCCTCATAAATTAGTGGTATTTCTTCTTTTTAATTAATTAAAGAGTCTATAAATGTCAAGAAAATGTAGTGGAGTAAAAGTACAATATTTACCTCTGAAATGTAGTTAAGTAGAAGCAAAATGGAAATACTCAAGTAAAGTACAAGTATGTCAAAATTGTACAGAAGTATAGTACTTAAGTAAATGTACTTTGATACATTTCACCTTTATTATTATTTTGGTTTTAAATCAGTGCAACCAGCAAGCCGAAGGACCTACGTGAACCGTGTAGCGCCGGCAAAAGAGTCTGATGGCGTCTGATAGAGGACGCTTTCACCTGCAGCCTCCAAATGAACAAACAGGAGGGGATAATATAATGATCAGGGTGTCACTACTAGTTTTTGGTCTATAGTTCTCAAATATGATTTATGAATTGGCGTTGCTCTTCATCCATGTTTTGTAAATGACTCAACGGAAATCAGTGCAACAAGAACGTGAATATATGGACCAACTCAAACGGCCAGTTCCTGTCTGTGCATGCTTTGGATTGCACTTTACAGGTTAATTATTTAGCGAGTTAAATTCTGGAGGAAGGAGACCATTAAATTAGCAAAATATATTGACAAAAATCGACCAAAAAAACAACCGACGATGGACTCAGCTAGCCACCGATGGCCGAAATATTCATCAATATAAGCCAACTCTGCTGATTCAAATCAATGTTCTTCTCTGAGTGGTATGAAATAGATTATTTTGTTAAATGATTCATTATTATTTATTAAATTAAGGATTTTCTACAGGTGAGATGTTAATTCTCTCCCTCTGACAGGTGTGATTAAGTAGCTGTTATTGCAACACAAACTGGAACCAGTACAGCATTATTTCACAACATCAGGTTCATGAGCTCATCACTACTGGTAAGCAATTAAAAGAAACAGGGTGGCACTTTCAGGAAGGATTAAGCAGCATTACGTGTTTCACATATTATTTTTTGCCAGGTGTTTTATGATGTAAATCAATATGTGACTGGTTTCAGGGCCAAAACATTATTTGGTGCGTCAACCGATTAAACCATCATGGATGGATTACTGAACCGACCAGGTACAGGACCAGAGACCCCTCTGGTCTTCACCTACAAAATGTCACTCAAAGAGACATATACCGACCACAAAGAGACACAAAACGACTACAAAGACACAAAACAACCAAAAACAGACACAAAACAACTACAAAGAGACACAAAACAACCATAAAGAGACAAAAAACTACTACAAAGACACAAAACAACCAAAAATAGACACAAAAAAACTACAAAGAGACACAAAATATCCACAAAGACACAAAACAACTACAAAGAGACACAAAACAACCACAAAGAGACATAAAACTACTACAAAGACACAAAACAACCAAAAATAGACACAAAAAAACTACAAAGAGACACAAAACCAAAAAAAGACACAAAACAACTACAAAGAGACACAAAATATCCACCAAGAAACAAAACAGCTACAAAGAGACACAAAACAACCACAAAGAGACACAAAACAACTTCAAAGAGACACAAAACAACTACAGAGAGACACAAATGACCACAAAGAGACACAAAACAACTACAGAGACACAAAACAACCAAAAAAAGACACAAAACAACTACAAAGAGACACAAATGACCACAAAGAGACACAAAACAACTACAGAGACACAACACAACTACAAAGACACAAAACAGCAACAAAGAGACACAAAACAGCCACATAAAGACACAAAACAACTACAAAGACACAAAATAACCAAAAAAGACACACAGCAAATACAAAGACACAAAACACAAGACACAAAACAACCATAAAGAGACACAAAGCAACAATGAAAAGCGGCTGAACAACTCTTAAGTGCGTGTGTCTCGCTCCTGTAGGAGAGGCTGTGATCATTTTTCATGTCTGTGCCCAGAGGCACGTTGTCTCATAATCCGTCCATGGACTCAGCAGACAAAGCTGCATGAAATAAATCACTAAATACGTAGCAGCAGTTGTTCAGATCTAGAGGTGAATAACCAGCTGTAATCTCCTCCTCAGGAAAGCAGACCTGCAGCTACTACCAGATAGATTTCTAGAAAAGTCCTGACCAGGCAGTCAGATATCTGATATCTACTGTAATGACTGACTGCTGATTGTCTGTGACAGGAGGTTACACGTTAGGAACTTAGACTGTCTTCGGAAGGTGCAGCTGTATCGGAAAGAAAGATAGAGACAGTAGACGTTTCTATAATAAACATTATCACAGGTATCTCTATAAGATGCTGTTGTGGTGTCTCAACTGTCTGCTGAGCATCCTCTCTAGAGAGCTCAGATGTCTCTGTGGCTTTGCAGGAAACTGAAGCTTCATGTTGAGAAACCACAACTTTCATTAAAAAGAAAAAGTGTTTTAGTTTCTGTCCCCGAGCCACTGCTCAATTGTACACCTAGAATCAGCTATGTCTTTACAGGGCAACTTAGTAATAAAGAGACACCTCAGGAGGGGATTTATTTGCATTTAAATGCCTATTTTGTCTTAGATGAGAGATGGAAGATCCTCCACCGGGTTAGAGTTCAGTTTTCAATCATAATGTAAACTTGTAATCCTTGTTTTTATTTTTTATTTTATTTCTTATTATCTATAATATTTGTTGTTTTAGAACGTTCTTTTGGATATTTTAAAAATACTTACGTCTGTTTGTAAATTGGAGTCAAACATAAAAAACTGGCTTTAACTTTTACAAGACCTCCTTTTTTTTGTGTGTGCACTGTCTTATGTTATTGTATATTTCTTCTCTTTTGTTTTATTTTTATTAGTGTATATGCACAAATAAAGAATACATAAGAAGCAACTTTTAAAGGCCTTTAAGGTTGCATGAAATGTAAAATGTCCAAACGACCACAAAGAGACACAACATGGCTACAAAGAGACAAAACAACCACAGAGAGACACAACATGGCTACAAAGAGACACAAAACAACCACAAAGAGACACAAAACAACTACAAAAGAAAAGAGACACAAAATGACCACAAAGAGACAAAACAACTACAAAGAGACACAAAACAACAACAAAGAGACACATATCTCAGGAGGAGCTTTATTTGCATTTAAATGCCTATTTTTTCTTAGATGAGTAACTAAATGAAATATAAAGATGGAGGATCCTCCACTGGTTTAAATTTTAGTTTTCACTCATAATGTAAACTTGTAATCTTTGTTTTTATTATATTTATGTTTCTCTCTAGTATTTCTTCTTTTTGGAGCTTCTTTTCTTTCTTTCTTTTAGATATTTTAAAAATACTTATGTCTGTTTGTAAATTGGAGGCCATACAGCCTTTAACTTTTACAAGATCTCAGGATTTTTGTGCACTTTTTTATTTTATTTTTATTATATGCACAAATAAAAAACTAATAAGAAACACCTTTTAAAGGCCTTTAAGGTTGCATGAAATGTAAAAATGTGCAAAATCTGAATGAAGTCTGGTTTATCACAACCTGCAGCAGACCACCTGCAGCCATTACTGCATTATAACTCTTTAATATTGCCACAGAGCTTGTTTGTTTTGTCTGTGAATGTGATTTCTAATGACCACTATCTTTCTCTCTAGTATTTCTTGTTTTGGAACTTCTTTTCTTTCTTTTAGATATTTTAAAAATACTTATGTCTGTTTTGTAAATTGGAGGTAATCATACTGTATACAACTGCCTTTAACTTTTTACAAGATCTCAGGAGTTTTGTGCACTTTTTTGTTTTATTTTTATTATATGCAAAAAATAAAGAAACTAATAACAGACATGTTATAAAGGCCTTTGAGGTTGCATGAAATTTATTTTTGATCTGACCTGGAATTTAGAATTTAGAATTTAGAATTTAGAATTCAGAAGTCTGGTTTGTCACAGTGACAACCTGCAGCAGACTGAATCACAACTTACCTTACATGAGTCTGATCACTACCAGAGAGCCGTTACTACATTAAAACTCTTTAAAACTGCCACAAAGCTTGTCTGTTGTCTGTGAATGTGATTTCTATTGACCACTATCAGAGCAGAGATTCAGGCTGAGTCACATGCAGCTCTGCAGCAACACAGAGGCCGACTGTAATAAACTCTAACCCGGGTTAAAGAGCTCAGAACAGCCGGGAAACTAAAACCAGAAGAGGATGAAGAAGAAGAAGGAAACCAAACTGTCTCTTCTTACCTCTTCTTCTCCTTTTCGGCCGTCATCTTCTTCTCTTGTCTTTGCAATAATTCCCCGAAGTTTTAGTCCAACTTTCTGCAGGTTGTCCGTGTGCAGGTCAGATCATATAAAGGTCATTAAACCTGTGTGGTTTAGTCCATAAAGTGGATTCGCTGCAGGCCGTACAGTCTCAGAACACTGCCGAGGATTGTACAGCCTCTCGGTCGCAGAAGCAGCCTCACAGGCCGGGCTGAAGGCTGAGCTGCTGCCGGTGAACTGAAGCAGGTCCGCTGCTCAGAACTGAGTCTGGTCTGAGAGTCCCGGAGCTGCTCGGTCTCTGGTCTCTGACCTGTAGCTCAGCTGGCTCCGGTACCGGGACGCTGATTGGCTGGACTGGGCCCCTCCCTCCTCTATACAGCCCCGCCCCCCTCTGTGAGCTCCATGTCCTACCTGTTGATCAGCAACAGGTGCGTCAGTACAATGGTACAGATGATTAATATACATATTAAACACATAATGATGATTATACTGAAAACACTTTATTATAAGAAACATTATAACTATTAATATATAATAAATAAATACAAAATAAATACAAAATAAAATATGATAAATAATAATACTGTATATTTATTATCATTATTATTATTAATA
>CAKAOH010022526.1:0-17006 GCA_916701665.1 Sebastiscus tertius
GTGTGTGTGTGTGTGTGTGTGTGTGTGTGTGTGTGTGTGTGTGTGTGTGCGCAAAAGCTTGTTAAGTCACACTTGTATATTAATGCATACTTGAATGATAGTGCACATACAGCATGCACTTGTGCTGTGCTTCCACCTGTCTGTTTACATATAAACATTAAATGTGTGTCAAACGTGCATGTCTATGTGTGTGTGTGTGTGTGTGTATATGTGTATGTGTGTGTATATTGCTATGCAAATTGTGGACAGCCAGAGGATCACTTGTTCCATTCAGAGTTCTTTGGCTGCAGCTCTGAGGACAGCGTCGTGAAGCTTGTTTGACTTCTCTGCAATGTCAGTCATGCACATTTTAAACAGCCGGGGAATAATGTTGGCTTTATGTCCGAGGGAGCAGCAGCAAATGCAAATACAAGATCTCAGACAAACAGGGGTCTTTGCAACTTTGTCCTCAGTGAACGCATGATTCAAACAATATTGTTTTATGCAACTTAAACTCAGGATGGTGGGATGCCCTTTCAGCAGATAGCTCCAGCAAAGTTGGGACTGCATATCTTAGGACAATCACTCCCAATTCGACAAATTCCCCACGCTGGGTCAGTGCCCCTCGGCGTCTGATACCGAGGCCCTTTGGTGTCTGTACGAGACGCACTGGGCTTTCAACTAACTCCAATATAAAGGCAGAGACACGCCAAACCGACATCAAAGAACTAGCAGCGATGAAGGCCGACTGTTCTGTCACCTCACGTCGCCTTTGTCTTGTAGTAGTAGTAGTAGTTGTACTTGAACACACCGCAAAGACTACAGACGACGGCCAGTTAGTACGTACGTTCTGCGCCTGCGTGAGATGAAATAACTCTCCATACCAGCAGGCGGCACTAGTCTGTATCCATCATTCAAAAAGGAAAACAAGGAGACCAAGGACTGTGGATATACAAGTCCTTGTTATGATACGTACATGAAATAAAGCGGCATCTGCCGACTGTTTTCGCACTATTCTCACTCAACATTTAGCTTCATTCCAGATGTTCATGTCGCTGTGAAAATATCCATGTGTTGGAATGATCAAATGTGATGAAGATAACAAATGAGAAGAGCCTTCTGTGTCTGTCCTCTCTCTTGACTTTACTCGTTGGCTTGCTTTCCTCACTTCTGTTTCTCGTCTCGTGCACTGATTCGTTTTAAGCTGAACAGCCAATCAGAGTGATTCTGCTGAAACTCCTCCAACACGGGCAGACTAAAGGTGACGGCGAGGGACACCCCACAAAAACTAAGCCGACAGATGCTCACCGACGGCCCCAAACTGTGTCAGGACCTTTAGGCGGTCTGAGCAACTGATGTAGTATAAAGAGCAAAAAAGTCAGCTTAGCGAGGAAGTAGGGGTGGATGGTTGGGTCAAACAAACACAAGAGACTGCTGTTCGTGTCCAGTGTGAAACCAAGTCAACGCTGACTTATTTTACCTTACTTGTGTTATGTAACTTCCGTACTTTACAAATGCCATGTACGTAAGTTACGTAACAAGTGTAGCCTACTTAATTTACATAACAAATTTACTTCCATGAACCACAATCTTTTCCTAAGCTTAACCAAGCAGTTTTATTGCCTAAACCTAACCAAGTAAACCTGAAAAAAAACTTATTTTGTTATTTAAAAGCTTTTATTGTGAAGCTGCAAAATCGGAAAAGTTGTGTTTTCATCAGCAACAACCAAACACACCTCCTATGCAGCTGAAAGGGAAACAGTAAAATAAAGCAGATATCTGAAAGTACAAACAGGAAGTCAGGGAGGAGAGAAACTCTCACAACACACAGTTGTTTGAGGAGGAGAAGGGGGGGTCGTCACCAAGCCACATAGGAAGTGCGCCAGGCTTTGAAGCAAACTCTTGTAGTGGCCAAACGGCGGTATTACAACTTCCGTGTCCGTCACATGATGCCATTAGGCCCAAAAATATTTTTTCCTATAGACTTACATTGGGAAAGATACGTCTGTGACTCGGCAACTTCCCACAACCAACATTTATATAAATCATTAGGTCCTAAAAGTTGTAAAATACACTGATAGCCGAATCCAGAGTGCGCCTGCTCTATGGGCCAAACGGATGCGGAAGATCGGCGGATGATCCAGGTACTTTATTACTTGGCAATCGAGCCATTTTGGCTTCATGAACCACTGAGCAACTCTCATAGGAATGAACAGGAGCCCGCCTCCAACGCTGCATCCAGTTTTCTTTATACATCCATGGTCGTCACAGGTTGGTCGCGGTTGGCGAGATGTCACCATAACCTACTTGGAGGCATGTCGGTCACATTTTGGCCTCACTCCAGAGATGGTCCATCTTGGGTGCGACTTGGTACAACTCAGCGCACTAAAACTGGTAATGGAATAGATAAATCAGCGCTACATGATTTGAGTTATTGTGTCCAAAAGTGCCAATGGAAAAGCCCCACAAGAAACGTTTCCTTGGCTAAAGCTCCAATCCGTGGAGAGAGCGAATAAAGAACTGAACAAATGAGTTAGTTCATATACGACCTGTCTGTCTGACCCTCTGGGATTTCAAATGGATTAAATTAGTTTATCACATGCCTTATCTAATGACGACATGTCTCTAAGCAACATGGTCTCATCTTCTAGAGCAATGACACTGTGCATGTGTCAACCACATGGAAGTGTGTGTGTGTGTGTGTGTATGTGTGTGTGTGTGTGTGTGTGAACTGGCCTAATTATTTCTCAAGAGGATATAGCTTGCTTTGTGTCTCTCTCACTCGTCATACATAATGCAACAGGCACACAAATGCACTGAGTTACCCTAACAAAAAATACACACACGTAAAGAGGTACTCCAACCTAAACCCACCCACAGCTGTGTCAACTGTGCAATTGGACTGCATGTGAAGAAACAAAAACACACGATCAGTAAAGTACATTTTGCTCAGAGAGTGTTTGTGTTGCTGGTGACTCAGCCCTGTGCTTTGTTGTTGGGTTAACCATACTCACTTCCTTCTGTTCCAGAAGGCAGAGACAGGCGGAGAACGCTACTGTAGTCTGATAGGTCAACAGCTTTTTGGCTTCTCCATAAATGGCAATTGGACCTTGTTATTCTTCTCTCTACTGAAAGTCAGTGAAGCTTAGAACAACATCGTCAGGGTCCTGTGCAGCGCCCTATGTCCTTAAGGCCCAGACACGCCAACCCGACATAAAAGAACTAGCTGCACCGAAGGCCAACCGTTGACTCGCCTCACGTCGCCTTTTATCTTGGCCAAAAAGTTGCACTCAAACACACCGCAAAGACTACAGCCAACGGCCAGTTAGCACGTACTGTACGTTCTGCACCTGCGTGAGAGGAAATAACTCTGCACACCAGCAGGTTCGTCATTCAAAAAAGGGAAACAGGAAGACTGAGGACGGCAGATATTCAAGCTGTTGTTATCATACGTACATGAAACAAGTGGTTTTGGAGGGAGGCCTGAAGGGACGGGCTGTCGGTGTTGTCAACTTGGCGACTTCCTCGTAAGATTTGGTGACTTTTGGAGCTAGTGCTGCTAGCTGCAACACTGGGCTGGGTTTTTTGGGTGGATCATTTTTAAAATCTAGCGTACTCTTGCTAGGTACTTAAAATTACTAACCCTAACCAAACACATGTGGAAGGGAAACAGTACTCGACACAACACCAGCTCCAACACCGGCTCCGGCTTTTATGTACTTATCAGAGATATACTTTACAAAACTATACTTAAGTATACTTGGCTCATACTGACAAGTGTACTTAAAAGTCTAAGTATACTTCAGCCTCAAGATATGTGAATGACAATGGGTTCTCTGGGTACCCACGAGTCTCCCCTTTACAGACATGCCCACTTTATGATAATCACATGCAGTTTGGGGCAAGTCATAGTCAAGTCAGCACACTGACACACTGACAGCTGTTGTTGTCTGTTGGGCTGCAGTTTGACATGTTATGATTTGAGCATATTTTTTATGCTAAATGCAGTACCTGTGAGGGTTTCTGGACAATAGTTGTCATTGTTTTGTGTTGTTAATTGATTTCCAATAATAGATATATACATACATTTGTATAAAGCAAGTGTAAGAGCCAATTATGCACATATTTATATTTTGTAAAATTGTTTATATTACATATTACATATGTTCTAGTTTATACAACAGTTTTTGTATAGTTTAAATAGCCACCAGGTAGGATTATGATGTTTACCATTTTCTTGTTTTAGTGATAGAATAGACAATTTATTATTTACGAGAGGATATAGTGCTGTAAGGCAGTTTGTCAGTAAGAAAGAGGCCTTTGGAAGATGCTGTGAAGGCTGCGTAGGTGTGGATCGCAACAAGTTTTTGACCCTGTTATACACTGTGTTATACGCCGTGTCGTAGCATATTATAGCGTACAGTGAAAGTGTGATAAGTTAACGTTTAAAGTATGGAACATCAAGTCGGTAGCGTACCGGGCGAGATGTAACTTGGATGCTAATGTTGTTAATTGATTTCCAATAATAAATATAGACATACATTTGCATAAAGCATATTTGATTATTAAATATTGGACAAAGTTTCCCTTTTTAAGGTACATTTTGAATAGATCGGAAAATGTGCAATTAATTTGCGAATAATCCTGATTAACTAAATAAACATTAATATAATATAAATATTTGTGTTATTATTATATGTTATTATATTATTATTATTATTATTATTATGTATGGTACAGGTTCACAACAGCTACAGTAGGGGCCTCTACGGGTGCCTTACGCTCCTAGCAGAACCAAACATGAATGGAAAAGCATCTGTGGTCTCAAATCCTGATTCTGATGGAAAAATCCCTGAGCAACAGGAAAGCGAGGAGGCAGCACTAAGAGAAGCAGTGACTGAGGATGTGATGTTAAACGGGAGGGCAGCGGAAAGTTCAATGGCCTGTCTGGCCTTTCCCTCTGCAACTCTGTTCCATCCCTAAGATATCTGGGAAATGTAGTCTCACTGGAATGCAAGCTATCTTAGTTTTTGGCTTGTTTTTGGTCTGTTAGTAGGCATTTGACTCTAATCTTACACAACCACACACGTATTGCTGCTAAATACAATCTCGCTATGCAGTGCTCGACTGTTTTACATGTTTCCGTACGTTTACATGTAAATGTGCAATAACACGTTGGTCACTTTTGTGTCACTTTCGCAATGTAAATACTGTAAATCTACTGTTACGGATATGTGCAATAACATGCTGATCACTCTGTGCAATAATTATATGATGCCGTGCAATAATTATATAATTATCTGACGGACACTTTGTGTAATAATCTGGCAAAACTGTAATCTGGCAAAACTGTCATCTCATCAATATACATATTGTATTTTTATATTTTATATTGTATTAGGCTCAGTAAGCCTAAGGAGACAGCAGCATTGGTAATTTTTTATTTACAAAGCCATACTGGGCAAACTCCCTTCATATCTGTGTAATCTCCTCTCACTCACAAACTGGCTGTTCTACCGGGTACCGAGGATTTGCTCGGAACTTGGAAGAGCAGCTTTCTCATATTTTGCACCCTGGTAATGGAATAACCTTCAGAGCACACTACAGCTTCATGATTTTGTCTCCCTGGGACAGTTCAAAGCTCTGATAAAAAACTGTGTAACAGTGTAACTGAAGAGTGCAAACTGGATTTTGTATTTTGTATCTGTTGTCTTTTGTCTGTTTTAACATGCTCCACTGTATAATTGTTGTAACTTTGTAATGGTGTGCCATCTTGGCAGGTCTCCCTCGAAGAAGAGATTTTAATCTCAAGGGACCTCCTGGTTAAATAAAGGTTAAAGGGACTGTTTGTAACTTTTTACAGGTATAAATCTACCGGGTCGCGCTCGCATATGCGCGCTCGCATATGCGCGCTCGCGTGTGGCTGGAGTCTCTGCTCAGCTGCCTGCTTGCCTTCACTAACACACCGCGCGTGTTCTCGCTGTCTCGCTCCACCTCTACACGTGCATGAGCGCTCACTACACACTGCAGAAGAGTTAGTTTATCTCTGAGAATATCTAGTGAATGTACAGTGGACGCTCCTCCAGACCAACAGAGGTTTCCCGTGTCTTGTGAAGTGACGGGGCTCCGCAACGAGAAACGTTATCGTCTCCCACCAAAACTCCAGTGTCTCCCTATTGTGGTTTTAGCGGACGTGTGTCGCCTCACTGTTTTGAGCGATGCTCGTTCATGTCTATTTAGAGCAAGCAAGCTCGAGCCCGACGCTGACTTTTGTTGACTTAACGGCCACAGGTGTCGCTGTTAACAAGCAATTCTGAAAGTTACAAATAGTCCCTTTAAACAAAATAAAATAAAATAAAATAATCTTTTATCTTTTTTTTATATTTATATTGCACTATCTCTTTTTTTATTGTATTATCTATTTTAGCACCTGTAGGATTATTACAATCTAATTTCGTTGTACTACACAATGAAAATAAAGGGCTTAAATCTTGGCTCTTGCATTTTAATAAGAAAACTACATATCCCATGATGCTTTGGGTTTAGTGCGCAGGCTCCGTGAGCAGCGGACGAGGAGACAGGCGAGTCGGTGGAAAATGACCGGAGGGAGGCTCTTATCTGGGGGGTGAAAATTAGACATTAACCACCATGAATTACGTTTTATTTTTTATTTAAAACACATTTTTCTCTTTTATGAACTTTTAACCTTCAGGCTCCGGTGGACATTTGGTGACATTGGAGTATTTTTAAGGCATTTTAACACTGTTTTTGTTTAGTGATACCGATAATCACCGTTAGGTCAGGATGCCGCGGGACAACAAGACTCCTCTGATCCAGAAAATAGCCAAGCAAGCCGTCATCACCTTTAAAGACTTAAAGGCGTCAAACAACGGGGATAATAAACTCGTCGAGGACCAACACAGTCAACTAATCTCCCTGGTGACCGCGGTCAGGGCTGCTGACCTGAAGATAGCTTCCCGGAAACCCGTACCGAGCTCCGGGGCAGCAGCGGCAGCTCCGGTCGCCTACATGCACATCTGCGAGACGGAGGTGTTCAGCATGGGGGTGTTCCTGCTGGGCAGCGGAGCCTCCATCCCGCTGCACGACCACCCGGGCATGAACGGGATGCTCAAGGTCTTTCTATTACAGCATCATCATGTGTCTATTGTGGCCTTTTGTAACCCTGAGGCGACCCTCTCTCTCTCTGTGGTCAGGCTCTGTAGCTATAGCTAGGGAAATGCTATATACTACTTCACCCAGCAGGGTTAAAGGTCATATGGGTGTTATAACGCTCCCATGTCATTTGAGCTGTGTGGACCTTTCTTTGCCAAAAAAAGTGAGACAGATTATAGTCAATTTAATTTGAAGTTATTTTTCTGTTTCAAATATTTGCATATATTAGGAAGCATGTGCAAGTCAGTGATACAGACAGACTTCTGTGGGGTTTATGTATCATGCCTCATTTTTATTTTATTATATATATCAAACAAAAACAGACAATACTAGGAACTAAGGGCAAACAAAAATGGAGACAAGCAAATACAAAGAACACAAGTAGTTAAAGGAAAAAACAACAAAACAAAAACAAACAAAAAAACAAAATAAAATAGATAAATAAATAAATAAAACACACCCTAAGGCACACAAATCAGGGAGACATTGGCGACATACAGTATATACATGTAGTTATTTTTCTGTTTCAAATATTTTTTATTAGGAAGCATGTGCAAGTCAGTGATACAGACTTCTGTTGGGTGTGTATCATGCCTCATTTTTTATATATATATCAACAAAAAACAGACAATACTAGGAACTAAGGGCAAACAAAAATGGAGACAAGCAAATACATACATAGATATACAGTGGAGGAAATAAGTATTTGATCCCTTGCTGATATTGTAAGTTTGCCCACTGACAAAGAAAAGAATGGTCTATAATTTTAATGGTAGTTTTATTTTAACAGTGAGAGACAGAATATGAAAAAAAAATCCAGAAAATCACATCATATACAAGTTATAAATTGATTTGCATTTGATTGTGGGAAATAAGTATTGTATGTATGTATGTATATATCTATTATTGGAAATCAATTAACAGCACAAAACAATGACAGTAATTGTCCAGAAACCCTCACAGGTACTGCATTTAGCATGAAAAAATATGCTCAAATCATAACATGGCAAACTGCAGCCCAACAGGCAACAACAGCTGTCAGTGTGTCAGTGTGCTGACTTGACTATGACTTGCCCCAAAACTGCATGTGATTATCATAAAGTGGGCATGTCTGTAAAGGGGAGACTCGTGGGTACCCAGAGAACCCATTTTCATTCACATATCTTGAGGTCAGAGGTCAAGGGACCCCTTAGAAAATGGCCATGACAGTTTTTAGATTAAGTTTGGAGCGTTATTTAGCCTTCTTCACGACAAGCTAGTATGATTGGTACCAGTGGATTCCTTAGGTTTTTTAGTTTAATATGATGCCAGTATCTTCACTCTAGCTTTAAAACTGAGCCCGCTACAACCTAAAAATTGCAAGTTGCGTTAATGAGTTAAAGAAATTAGTACCGTTAAAACGAATTTGCGTTACCATGTTATTATCACGTTAACTTTGACAGCCCTGGTACTGAAACAAAGATGCCTTCTCCAGACCTCATGAACTACTCTTAATTGCAGTAGATACAGTCTGGCCTTAAATTGCATTTACTTATAAATTAATATAACTAAATCAAAGTTTCACCTGCAGCGGTGATGTCCAGGAACACATGATTCTGTATGGTTGTCATGTTTTTTCCACCTCAAAGATAGTGAATGTACTGGTGTTATCAGTTGGATTGTCTTCTGACTGGATCCTGTCTCTTGTTCAGGTTCTCTACGGGAAGGTGAGCGTCCGCTGTTTTGACAAGCTGGAGGACAACCTGACCGCCCCGCCTCAATTCGAGCCCCCCTTGGCTCCGTTCCAGACGGCCTCCCTGCGGCGCTCCGTGCTCCGCTCAGTCACCGAGTACTCGGAGGACGGCGAGCTGTGCCTCCTCACTCCTCTGCGGGACAACCTCCACCAGATCGACGCGGTGGAGGGACCGGCCGCTTTCCTGGATATCCTGGCACCTCCGTACAATCCAGACGACGAGCGGGACTGTCACTATTACAAAATCCTGCAAACTGTGGCGGAGGGGGAAACAGGTGGAAAGAGCAACGAGGAGCAGCAGGGAGAGAAGAAGGAGAAAGAGGAGGAGGAGGCATGGCTGCTAGAAATCCCTCAGCCGGAGGACTTCTGGTGCAGCGGGGAACCCTACCCGGGTCCTGCAGTCTCTTTCTGAAAACCTCTGATCAGAGGAACTATACTGCAGCATATGACAGTGAGAATACAGTGATATCCATCCATCTACAAGGGGAGACTTAGTGTTACCTGCTCCACAGGGAGGTCAAACACGAGGGTCATCATTACCTGGAACTCAAAGGGATTGTGTGCCTTGCTCAGGGATGCTACAGCAAGGCAGAGAACCCTCCAACAGAATAAGGAACTGCCTTCCACAAATCGTCAGTAATCTTGTCAGTACCGACAAAAGAGTTGACACAAGGAATTCATATTCCTAATATGGTATTTTTTTTCTTCGGACCATTATGTTGCCTTGTACACACATGAATGTCATTAGCCAAACGTTCTGTGAATGCTGGGGTGTCGTTAGGATCTCTAGTCTTCAGTGAGGCCTTGAAAGCCTTTTTACACATTTATTCTTTCACTCTGCTGCAGAGGACTTCCACATTGTGACGTGTCTTAATGCCAAAGCCTGTAACTCAAGACGTACCTGCCTTATTTGTGAATATGGAACGTATACTTGTTATTATTAAGAGTGCCACTTCTATTGTACACGCTCATTTCTTCTTCCAAAGTGCACACACTACATTATATATATATATATATATTTATATACTTTATTTTATGTGTTTAACTTATTCCAGATAACATGGTTCCTACACACACAGGTCTGACTGGTTAAAGCTACTGCGAGGAACTCAATTTAATATACTCAATTTAATACTCCTGCCTCTTTATGACTTACATAAGTAAACAAGACCATCAGTGAGAAGGTTGGCTATTTCTATATAGTTATACTCAATGCTTGTCATCAGTGCCTTCTGGTCAGATTACGGCGGAATCAGACGAAATCATCATGCAGGTTTACCAGAAACTCCTCCAGCTCAGACTCCAGTAGGGCCTCTAGTAGCAACCAGCCCACCATGGACCCAATTCAATTCAAATTATTTTTATATAGCGTCAAATCATAACAGAAGTTATCTTAAGGCGCTTTATATATAGAGCAGGTCTTAGACCGCACACCATAGTTTAGAGACTCAACAAGAGATCCCACCAAGCGCGCCGTGGCCAGGAAAAACTCCCCGTTTAGCGGGAAGAAACCCAGCTGCCTTCGAACTGCAGTCAAACACTCCACGGGAAGTGGAGAGCCAACGCCGTCACCGCGCTGCTGGAGGCCCAGGCCGTATTGCTGGGCCCGCTGGAGGGAAGGGAGGCACAGGAGAAGCAGAACCAGGACTGAGCAGGGCAGACTGTCAGACCCTGCTGCAATAGAATGAGAGGTTTTCTAAAGGGACTCTGCTGCTCAGAAACACTACCACTTTTGTCCACAGGGACCGCCAAAAACAAAATGAAATTTCCCTACTGTAACTTAATCCAGAGTGATACGGCCAATATGATGTATCATATTTACCAAATCCTTCAAACCCAGTCCAGAAGTCTGTACAAAAGTCTTACATTTTAAAATGTATGCTGTGTTAGAGAACTTTTTGATGGTATAAAGCCAACACACTGTCTTCACTACCTTTTTACATGTAGCTTGATAAACACTATATCATTCCACTCTGTATGTTACTTTAGCTTATATGTTTGCAAACAGCTCCTTTGGCCTATATTAGACCTCACACAGGTCTGTGTGCCAGTTTTGACAACAATTCTGTTACTCTGATGTTGAATGTACGTGGATCAATAAAGTAGATGGGAATCATCTAATTTGTATGCCATCTATGTTGTCCTTGTTGTGTTGTTGATTTCTTTGATTGCGGTCAGTACGACAATCTCTGGAGGCGCCACCACTGCCGCACATTTGGCTTGTGATTGACCTTTTTTTATATATCAACAAAGGTTTCCGTGGGTCAAAATACGATCAAAGAATACTCGGGATACATTTTACCATCGTTCTTAAGTTTAATATGTTTTCGATTCATCTACTAAGTTCATCCAATCCTTGTGAACTGAAGTATCTTAGAGATGTCAATAGGTCTTTTTCATGGCAGAAATTTTGAATTGGAAAAACCAGGGAGTAATTAATGACATTAATAAAGGCCCTGTTCCATTTGAGTTCCAGTAAGCCATGCATCCGAAATTACATGCAATGCACTACATACTCAATATGTGTACTATTGTTAAACATACTTTTGTATGAACAAACAGTAGTATGTATCTTTCCAGACGCACTGAGCAGTAACTACCACGTCACTTCCTGAGAACGTCCTTGCCTGTTGGAGACGCGTAAACATGGTAACCTGTGTAATTTATTACACCTGTGTTTTTCCTACAAGGACATGTTAAAATATGTGCTGAAAAAAGCAAAAAGGTCCATTCTGGCTAAAAACACACTGTGGCTGTGACATGTGGATGAATCTGCCAATAGCTTTACATTAACACTGACTCACTTGGCTCAGGATGAAGAGACAAACAAAGCTGTTACTTCTATGTAAAACATTTACTACAACTGAAATAAAGTCCCTCCTGTAACAAAGTGTAATGTGTAAGTGTAATTTAGTGACAGGTGAAACAAATATAGTATGAGCCAATTTAATGCGAATGTTAAACGTTATCCAGCTAAATAAACTCGGGGGGGAAAAAAAGTTTGGAAATTTGTGTTTGGTGGATTATTTCTCTGTTGTTCCAATGCTAATTGGCATTGTATTGTACATGGTTGGAAAGCCTGTTTATTTACCTTCGCAATGATGTCCAACTTGTAAGGATCATGCATTTGTGGGATGAGCAGCACAGCTGATTATGTGGGAAGCGCCCAAGAAAAATTTGCCACAATGCTCTGCCAATGGTAAACAGTGTAATCTCCTGTTAGTATTGACTCTTGTTTTGAGTTGTTTGGTGGATTGGATGATTGAACTCTTTATCAGTAACAAGGAACAAACAAGACATATTGGCTATTTTACACTTTATTCATTTAATACACCGTCAGGAGCCTCAGTAGCGGTGGAAGATCCATACGCAGCCACAACAGCCTGGCACCTCCTCCTCATGCTGGTCACCAACCTGGTCACACGTTGCTGTGGGATGGCGTTCCATTCCTCAACCAGGATTCATTACAGGTCAGCCAGCGTGGTTGTGTTGGTCACTATCACACGTACAGCACGCCCAAGCTGATCCCACAAGTGTTGAATTGGGCCGAGGTCTGGACTCTTGGCAGGACGTTCCATTCTCTCTACTCCCACATTGTGGAGGTAGTCTGTGATAACCCTGGCTCTGTGGGGGCGAGTGTTGTCATCTTGGAGGATGAAGTTAGGTCCCAGATTGTGGAGATATGGGATCGCCACTGGCTGCAGAATCTCATCCCGATATCTCACTGCATTGAGATGGCCTTCAATGATGACAAGCCTTGTTTTGCCAGTGACATCATTGAAGGAACTACTCAAAGGGCTTTACACTACATGTCAGCATTCACCCGTTCACACACTGATAGCAGAGGCTGCTATACAAGGAGCCAACCTGCCCATCAGGATCTAATCTAAATACTCATTCACACACCGATGGCTCAGACTTCAGGAGCTATTTTGGGTTTAGCGTCTTGCTTAAGGACACTTCGACATGTAGACTAGAGGAGCTGGGGATCGAACCGCCAATCTTCTGAGCCACAGCCCCCCCATCTATGTTAAAGATGTAAGTTTACACACATGGACAATTCACCATAATCAAACACTGAGAGGATAATATAATCAGTGAAACATCTTTTCATAGTCCTGGACTACAGTTAATGCTAGCTTGTCAACAGGCCAACATCTCCTACCACCACCTAAGCCAACATCCACCAGTGATTGATGTTAGATAAGGTCCAGTGTTTGCCCCCGTCTGGTATTTGTTTTACACCAAACATACTATAAGAAACGCTATTTAGCTTTTAGGGTCGGTCCTGTGCTGTGACCTGACAAACAACATCACATTAACACTACTTAAAGTCCTGAGAAGAAAGGGATGATCCAATCTTGTTAAATAAGGCTCTTAGTATTAAAAGCCCACTAAAGAAAGTGAGGTACCTCAGGTTAAGGGATCCGCTGGCTTGTAGCGTGTAGGTTTATACCCAAATACTATTGAATTAAACCCGGATAGCCTGCTAACCTCGCTACAATTTCATTTGAATCCAAATTAAATCTTGCTGTATTTAACCCAAATAGTGTGTAATCAAATCAAAAAAGGTACGGTTCACACTCAAAATAATTTTACACACAAAATGCCCATTAAATCAAGAAAAACAAAACTCAAATCTTCCAAGTAAGTCCAAATAAGAAACACAAATGTCCTTCAAATCATTAATCATATCATAAATCATATATCATCATTCATTAAAGGAGGACTCCAGATAAAGGTCAGTCTTTTAGCAAAAAAAGATGTGGGGTGAGCGTGAATGTGTGTGCGCTGGGTTACTGTAGGAGAGGGGGAGTTTGAAAAATGTAGCTTAACTTGGTAGTGTTATTTAGCGTTCTTCCTGACATGGTTGGTACCAATGGGTCTCCTAGTTTCATAAGATACTAGTATCTTCACTCCAGCTTGAAAACTCAGCCCACAAGAACCTCTGAAAGACACAATAGCGGGCCGTCAGAGTGTTAAGGGGTTAATGTTGAATATTGCAACCTTAACAATTAAAGGATATGTTTATGTTATATTTAAGTAATAATTTTAAAATGATAAAGTAGAGTGCAAATGCTTAAATCTGTCCAAGAAAAGAGACTGAGAGAGGATTCACCTCTTAGCAGGACAATGACCCTCAAACAAAGTCCAATCCAGACGGAGAAAGCTGCGACTGAGAGAAGAGCAGAAAGGTCACCGTCCGGACAGACAGGCCAACTCTCCTCCCACACTTCAACACAATAGACGATTTGTGGCATGCAGGGCTCGAACATTATTGTTGATTTGTGGTCATATTTGAAGAAATATGTGTAAAGTTGAATATTTAACAAATATTTCTATTTACTGTAAAAGCTCAAATTGAAATTGTTTTCTTTTTACGTGGATAGAAAACCCTCCTATGACTGAAAGAGCAGGTTTCACACCATACTGGCTCACTCAATTTATGTTTTCTTTCAAGTAAAATATCATTTAATACAGTGCTGATGTTCATGTCTGCATGTTCACACATCCACATGCTTTAGAGGCTGACACTGACTGTCACTTGGCTTCACTATAAGGTCAGTCAGGTCAGTGGCTGGGGCTCATATTAACTGCAATTATCCTCAATTTCCAGTGTAAAGTCTATCAGGCCAGTATATCAGGATGGGGAATATTTGTGGCGCAGCTTGAACAAGAAAAGCCATTTATTGGCAGCCACTACTACAGATTTCAGATATGTGTGTCTCTTTTCTCTTTTCTTGCCCTGACCATCATGAACAATAAAACAACTCAGCCTATAGTCCTCCTATTTAGCATTCATAACCAGCATACAGTAAATGGTTTATAACACACTGTAATGTAGTTGTAAGCAGATATAAGGGTTGATTAATGTGTTTGTTAACAGTTTTTTTTAAAAACAAAATTCAGATATATTGTACATATGCTTTACAGTATTTTTTCATATTTTTATTGTATTTTTTGTCTATTCTATATTTATGTTTCTTGTATTTTATATATATATATATATATATGTTTATAGTATATTTTTCATATTTTTTTATAGATTTTTCTTCTAATGTATATTTATGTTTCTTGTAGATATTTTATAGTATTTTTCAAATTTATATTGTTTTTTTATTCTATTCCTATTTCTTTTTTATAGTATTTTATCATATTTTAAAGTGTTTTTCTTCTAATGCATCATTATGTTTCTTGCACATATGTTATATTATTTTTCATATTTTTATTGTTTTTCTTCTAATTTATATTTATGTTTCTTGTACATTTTTAAATCTATTTTTTATAGTATTTTCTATTTCTTGTGCATATTTTTCATATTTTCATGGTATTTTTTCATATTTGTATTGTTTTTTTCACCTAATTTATATTTATGCTTCTTGTACATGTTTTTTATAGTATTTTTCATATTTTTGTTTTTTCTTCTATTCAATATTTATGATTCTTTTACATTTATTAAATATATTTTTTATAATATTTTCTAGTTTTTATTGTTTCATATATTTTCTAATATGTTTTTACAGTATTTTAGAAAATATTTTATTGTATTTTTCTTCTATTCTATATTTATGTTTCGTGATTTTTGGCAAAACTTGCATTTATTTTAATTCTCAAATTTAATTTCTCTCACTCTGTTTATGTTATATACGAATACACCAAAGGAAATCCCTTGTATGTGAAAAACCTACTTAAATAAATCTGATTCTGAATCTATAAATCCTCCTGTGGGCACCCAGGGGTGGAGGCTGCTGTATAAAGAGATAATGAATGACAACATAGTATAATGCAGTTGTAATAATATAAAATGTCTTCAGGAGAAGTTAAAGTTGTTAACCAAATACTGCATCCTTAAAATGTGCTTACAACTACAATATCTATAGTGCGTTATAAACCATTACCAACCATACAGTAGAGTTACAAGTCAGTGAGGAGAGGAGGGGGTGCATAACAGTGGCCTTCTTTGTGCAGCTCACGATGACTCTCTACAGTATTGGTCATTTGTTCTTGTGGTCAAGTTGGCGTCAGAAGAATAAAGATGTTACAGATTACTGCCGATTACAGCTTCTTAAAAGCAGAAATTGGACACTGTGAGAAATGTGCTCCTCTGCCATGTTCCCCAGAATTAAACCAGGAGATGAATATCCCTTTAGAGCTACTTTATTTATACTCTAGACAGTTTTTGTTATTGAATTCCCACACAGTGTCACTGCTATGTTCATTAAAAAGCTACATTTTGGTCATAGACCTCATGGCGTCCAGCTCACAATACACCTTTATACTGGAGCCACCAATAATTAAAAAAAAAAAAAAAAATTAAAATTTGACAAATAATATACCAACAAATCTGTTAAATACAGAAAAATTAAAATAAAAAAAAGCAAAGCAATGCAAATAAGTGATTTTTATCAGCAAAAGTCAAAGTCTTGGACTGGAAATTTTAGATATCCATTTTTCCATTGTATGCTATGGAACTTCATGTATTTGTCTCATCTTTTTCATCCATTATTGCTGATGTTCCTGTGGTTCTGTAAATATGTTGCTTGATATTGTTGAGTTGAATGGCTGACAATGATTAGGGCTTTGTTGGTAATGATCTGGCGATATGATACGTATCATGATACAGGGAATACGATTCAATATATTGTGATTAGGGCTGTCAAAGTTAACGCAAATTTGTTTTAACGCCACTAATTTCTTTAACGCATTAACGCAATTGATCTTTCAGAGGTTGTAACGGGCTCATATGAAACTAGAAAACCTAAAGAATTCACAGGTACCAGCCATGTCATACTAGCTTGACATGAAGGAGGTTAAATAACGCTCCAAATTTATGCTAAATTTTGACGAGGGAAAACTGTCATGGCCATTTTCAAAGGGGTCCCTTGACCTCTGACCTCAAGATATGTGAATGAAAATGGGTTCTATGGGTACCCACGAGTCTCCCCTTTACAGACATGCCCACTTTATGATAATCACATGCAGTTTGGGGCAAGTCATAGTCAAGTCAGCACACTGACACACTGACAGCTGTTGTTGCCTGTTGGGCTGCAGTTTGCCATGTTATGATTTGAGCATATTTTTTTATGCTAAATGCAGTACCTGTGAGGGTTTCTGGACAATA
>CAKAOH010022527.1:0-11453 GCA_916701665.1 Sebastiscus tertius
CTTGTATTCTTCACCTGTATTTACACATATTTCCTGGTATAGGTCCCTGTAAGTATTTTATTGATACCACACATATATACTAAATAAAAACACTGTAATTTGCAGGCTGTAATCTAAAGCCTTACCAGAGTTTCAACACACAAAATCACCTGTTTTTGAAAGGATAGCTAGTATCAATGGGACGTGGCTTCTGAATTTCTCTTCATTCTTTTTTTCTTTTATCAACAAAGCAGGGCTTTTGTTGAAGCCATCTGCAAGCTCTTTAGCTTTCTCTGTGTAGCCGGTATATTTCCCCTCAGTGCTGTTGTACTTGATCAGAAACACCTTATTATAGAAGATTTGCTCCACATAAACAAGGTCTTCAGGAGAAGTGAACTGGCAGCGAAGCAAACCATAACCAAAAAGAGCATCTGAAACATAAAACCAACAAGTGTTAGATAAATTAGAAAGTTTAATTTTTCTTGTTCATGACCTTTTCTCACACACTCAAATAATATGTAGCAGCTTATTTAAATGTATGTTAGCAACTGTTTGACTCTGTCTATCTTGTCAATGTGCTGTTATGAACAGCGACACAAAAAAACAATGGCAGCTTCTATTTAAAAGTTAGTCCACTTACCTGCTCTTGAAAACAACAGGAGCAGAAACAGCAGTGAAAAGAAGCTGCGAATATGCATGCTGACATATGACAAAAGACACATTAAAACAGAAGTGACTTGATTTTGCTCTGAGAACATGAGGAAGTGAAGTAACAGAGTTCCCAACAACATTTTTTGTGGACAGGTGTCGCACAAAGTGTGTGTGTGTGACTTATCCGCATAATTTGCATTGCGTGTTACAAGAAGTGTTGGTGTTCCAGTAATCTGACACCACTACTCTCTCACCTTTTATTTTGTCCAATGTCATATGAATTATTGATGTAATTCATAATTTGATCTCAGCATTGATGGATCAACTGACTCATTTGTAAAGCATTTTAATTAATCTTGAATTAAAGCAACTAAAGTCAACTTTAGTGGTTAGTTGCAGAAACTTTATGAAAATCTAACCTAAATCTGATGTAACTCAGTAGTAAGCATCAAGAAGACACCAGTACATTATTCATTCATATTTTACATAGGTACACATGGATATAAAGTGTATTTTAACATTGGTTACAGTGAAGTCGCCCAGATAATGCCACAATACCACACTAATCTAAAGTAAAAGTACTCATTATGCAGCAGAATGGTCCATGTCAGAGTTATATTATTATTATTATTATTATTATTATTGGATTTTCATTACTGATGCATTATGGTGCAAGGCATTTTCATTGTGTAGCTGGTAGAGGAGAAGCTTATATACTGTTTTGTATGTGAAATTGAATCTGTAAACAGTAACCAAAGCTGTCTGATAAATGTAGTGGAGTAAAAAGTACAATGTTTCCCTCCAAAATGTAGTACTTCAAAGTTGTACTTGAGTACAATTCTTGAGAAAATGAACTTTTTCACCACCACTTTTTACTTGAGGACAGGAAAATGATTACAGTCATCCATCAGGTCTGTTAGAGATATTCTTTATTCTCATTCCTTAAAACAACTTGATGCAGTTTATCACCGTGCTTTGTGATTCATTACAGGAGATAAATATCGTCCCCATCACTGTGTACTACATATGAAACAAAAGGCTGGTCTAGCAACAAGCAGAGAACTATGTAATTTTTATTCATAAATGTCTCCTGCAAAAGCTGCCTCAGTAAATCACTTATTACGCTTATTACAGTACACACACATATTATTCTCTCAGGTCGCTGTTGCTAAAGAGATCTTGTTCTCAACAAGATTACCTGATTAAATAAAGGTTATTTTGTACAAAAAAGGTAGTATATAATTGAAACCACAATAGAACGTATATTAAAGCTACAGATAACAGTGAGCCAACAGACAGCATGTTACATGGCAATGTTTGAATAAACAACACTGTACAGTAAGAACATAGAAGGCAAACATAAGCGCCAATAAATGAATTATAAAGAAACAAAATAAAAAGCTTCATTCAGACCATTAGGCCCTTTTGCATTTACTGTGTAAAGCGAAGACTCTTTTTGACATTCAGTAATGTCAGTCATACAATATCTATTTAAAGCGTGCTGTTAGCTAGTATCAGCCACCAAAAGCTAGTGGTCAAACCAGACCAAGTGAAACTGTAGCAGCAAATTCCCTGAGTGTACTTAGTTGAGGAGGGTGGGTTTTATTGCTTATGAATTCAGCATTGCTTTTAAAGAGGAAGTGTTATTTCTTCCCTCAGAAGTTGCATTATCTCTCTTCAAAGTAAAATATAATGTACAGTGTATTACTGTAAGTCGTGTCTGCATGTAAATGATACACAGCACATGATCTTTATTTATTCTTTGTGTGTGGTGAGGAAATATGTTTGAACAGTGTACACCCATTTATTGAATTCATTTTTCAAGAAGGCCTGATATTCATACCTCTCTCAAAGCCAAATCACGGTTTAGAAGACGATAAATGGTGCACTCCAAAATGATTGTCTGTGTAAAATTCATGTACATCATCATCAATTTCATGTGTATAATCTCTGTATAACAGAGAAACTACTGTCTATGGTGACCCTTAACCATTAAAAATGTTCCCACTGCGACTCCCAACAAGCCCAGAGTCAGGCCCACTCCACAGTAAACATCTGGTCCAAGACTGCGATGACTAAACTCAGCTTCTGTGGAGGAACGTGAGAAAATATGCATCATTACAGACACAAAGAAGTATTTTACAACATATAATTGTATTATTTTGATATCTAAGTGGCTTCACAAGATAAAACAATTACCCCAGATCCTTGTTTTAGGCCTGTCCAGGGCCATGTGCTCCACGGTGCAGCTGTAAATGTCCCCCTCCCTCGGTGTGAATGTCAGGGTAGAGAACTGGTGGAAGGTTTGATCATTATTGGGATAATATCGACTGAGTGACACCCCCTCCGACACCGGACGATCATTTCTGGTCCAGTTGACGTAGATGTGAGGTGGGTAGAAATGATTCACAAAGCAGATGAGGGTGTTTTTAACTCCCAACATAACTTCTTCTGAAGGGTAGAGGATGCTCTCAGGGGCGTCTTTCAAGGGACAAAAGACAATTAAAAACCTTCATCAACATTTTATCAATCACATCACTTCAGAGAGAAATGTTGAGGTTAACTTACCTGTTTCCTCCGGTGGATTTCCCTCCTCCAATTGGAGAACATTGTTAACTGCTAGACACGCGTTCTTGTTTTTATTTGCATTTACAAATACGTTTATGTTCTCAAATAGTTTGCTCGGGTCATCCGTCATAAATCTGGGCACAGTGTAAACAAGCTCTTCTCTGTCAAAATCCATGTACAAAAGCTCCTCAGCGTCAAACTCGTACTGAACTTGAGTTGTCCCATTGTAGAAGCAGCCCACAAAATAGACAATCTCATGGGGAACTGAAAAACAATACAATGGAAATAAGGAAAATGATAAATATAAGGTATAAACTACAGCAAGTGGCTTCTGTTTGATCGTGTCTTAGTTTCCATGAGTAGCCTATTCATGTTAGTAGAACAAAGTAATACATTTGAAACTCATTACTTACTTTTACTTTGTGAAAAAGCACAGAAGCCGTTGATCGTCAGGATTACAACGAGAGCAGAGAGCATCCTGTCTGAGCTGCAGATCTTCATTATTGGAGCCTTTCAGTCTGAACAAATACTTTTACCTCTTTTGCTAATCTGCACTTGAAATGTAATCACATGAACATCAGATCATGTGCAAAACAAAGAACTGAAAGAAGTCCTTCCTTATTGAAAGCATTGGGCTGTTATATTACTTCCTTGTTATATTATTGATTGTTCTAAATTTGGCAGCAGTTGTCAAATGAAAGTGGACGTGGGGGGCTGGAGCCGATCTCAGCTGACATTGGGAGGAGGCAGGGTAAAAATAATACTAGTAAACATATTCAACACCGTTCTACAGATGAAGAGTTTATTCACTTTTTCATCGTGGAAGAGTAATGCAGAACTGAAATAGTTCACCAAAGTTGGAAAAATATTGACAGATTTGAACTTCCTGGATCAATAACTCATTTTATTTTTTTATTTTTTTTAGATTTTTTTAATATTATTTTTATTGACAAATTTTAACGACAACCCATACATCAAACAAAAATCAAAACCCGCAACCAAACCCGAAAGTTCACGCACCTGAACTCGCACACTCACACAAACACCCACACACTTTTACACCCGGGGAGGAGTAATACAAATACCGAAGAAAGAATTATCTAAACCGCATGTCAAGGACAAAACATACATATCGTTCCATACAATATCATCCATGTGATAGTTAAATGCAAGCCGTTCATAGTGGGAGCATTCAACAACAGAACAGAGAAAAGGAAAAACAAAACAATCAATATATGAATACAAATATTGTCAAGCTGAGTCCAAATATTGCAAAAAGGGGCCCCAAGATTCTTCCCATTTATGTTGATATTTTAAATTATTGACTCGCAATTTCTCCATGTGGATAACTGAGACCAATTCATGCAACCAGTTTCTGAAGCACGGTGGAGTTGTTGTCTTCCAGTCTTTGAGAATAAGTTTTTTTGCTAATACCATGCCCATCAATAGAGCTGTTTGAATATGTAAAGGGAGAGTTGAGGAGTCCGCTGAGGATCCAAAAAGAGCCAAGTCTCTGTCAGGAGAGAGAGTCCTTTGATAAACCCCAGAAAAAAAGAAGAAGATTCTTGACCAAAACTGATAAATTAATGGACAGTCCCAAAATAAATGCAGCAATGTACCATCATTTGATTTACATTTATCACAAATTGGAGACACAGAGGGGTATAATTTATGTAACATGACTTTAGAATAATGAAAACGGTGAATCACTTTGAACTGAATTAACCTATGCCTGCTATTTATTGAACAACTATGAATACGGGAGAGTACAGTCTTCCATAGTTTATCAGGCAACACATCATTAATTTCCCTTTCCCAAGCCTTCTTAATACAGTTAGCAGATTCAAAATCGTTGGAGAAATAATTCACAGATTTGGAGATAAGCTTCTTACTCTTTGGTGAAAGAGAAAGCAATTCTAGAAAAGTGTTTCTCTCGCAAGTAGATTCAAAATTTTGAATATTTTCCCTCACAAAGTGCCTAAGTTGCATATAACGGAAAGAATTGGAGTGTGGTAAATTATACTTTGAGCTTAATTGACCAAAAGATGCAAACTTATTGTCTAAATAAAAGTCCATTATGCACTTCAGCCCTTTTACACACCATACAGCAAATGTCTTGTCCAGTAATGCTGGGGTAAAGACATGGTTGTGGCAAAATGGTGTATATATCGAAATACTAGGGACTTTGTAGACATGTTTAATTTGATTAAGAATTTTCAGTGAATTTCTGACAACAAAACTATGACTTACTGATTTAATAGCAGATACAAGATTAGTGTAGAGTAAGGAGGATAATGAGGAATATGGTTTTATTAAAGACATAAGCTCCAGTTTTAGCCAGAGGGGGGCAGAATTGAGTGATTTGTGGTCTGGAGAGCCCCATTGCCAGTATGCCATTGCCCTAGCATTGGCTGCCCAGTAGTAGTCTTTAAATACTGGAAGACCCAGACCACCATCCAAAGTGGGCCTGAATAGATGTTTTTTAGATAGTCTGTGTTTTTTACAACGCCAGATAAAATTTGAAATAATTGTCTCTAGCTTCTTAAAAAAATCAGCCGAGATCTATATCGGCAAATTTTGAAAGAGATATAAAAATCTTGGTAGAAATACCATATTAATGGCATTTACTCTGCCAATCATAGATAGGGGCAGAGTCCTCCAGTATTCTATGCTGCGTTTTAATTTATCAATACCTTCTAACAGATTTAATTTGAGCAAAAGTTTAGGATTTTTTGAGATTTTAAGTCCTAAATATGTGATATAGTTCTGAACAATCTTAAAGGGGCAATCTTGTAAAATTGTATTTTCACCAGTAAACATGAGTTCACTTTTACCCCAGTTTAATGTGTAACCAGAAATTTTACTGAATGAGTCTGAAACTTCTCCGTTATCATTGATCTCTAAAAAGTCTGAGTTTATTGGCCATGTATTCTTTAAATCCTGGTGATGACAGTAGTAGAGGGTTAAATCTCCAATTATATTTTGGTTTGGAAAGGAAGACTGTAGCTGCAGCGTAACAGGACTGTGATCAGAAATCAATATATTGTGATAAAGTGTGTTGCTAATATTGGGGATTGAACCAGCCTCCACTATTAAATAGTCAATTCTAGTACATGACTGGTGCACCTGTGAGTAAAATGAATATTCTTTTTTGTCAGGATGTTGTATTCTCCAAATATCACCTTATTTCTTGATTTTATCAGATTGTTCAGTGTTTGAACAGAGTTAATAGTTGGAGGAGATTTAGTGGATGATCTGTCCAGGGATGAATCCAAATAACAATTAAAGTCGCCACCGATGAAGATATTGGAGGATCCATCCTCTGGAAGTAATTCAAAAACTTTACGAAAAAACGTAGGGTCATCGGAATTCGGGCCGTATATATTTAACAAGGTAATTGGGAATGAGTTAATATAACCAGAAATCAAAATAAATCTCCCATTTGGATCTGTAATCTTGGATTTAAGTAAAAAAGGAATATTATTACGAAACAGGATAGCTACGCCCCTTGCTCGAGATGTAAAGGGTGCTTGGTACACCTGCTAGATCCAATAAGGTTTTAATTTATATTCAGTAACTTTAGTAGTGTGAGTCTCTTGTAGAAATAAAATATCAGCTTTCAGTGAATTCAAGTGAGAAAAAACCTTCCCGCATTTAACATCAGTTCCAAGACCCCTAACATTCCACGAGGTTAGTGTAATTTTATCATTTAGAATTGGGGACATACTTACAAACAAGTCAGATAATCAGATATCAAATGCCCATTCAAACCTTTGACACATGGCATGGATTATATGAAATAAAACAAAGTAGTAACTGAGTATGCAGACATATTTATGTAATAAGCTGAAACGCCAAACAGCACACCTCTCCCCACAAAACATCCACACTCGCACACACACGCATACCCCCAAACCTTCCCCCCACAAAAAAACCCCAAAAACATTTCCCTAAAAATAAAAATAAAAAATAAAAAAAGGGAGAAAAAAAAGGGAAAGCATGGCAAGTGGCCAGCAGCCGAAAGTCCCTCTCGGAAAAATCTTAAGTGCGGACAATGGGCTACACCACAAATCCAGTCACTCCGCAGTGGAAAAAAATACAAAGAAAAAAAATAATATAGCACTTCCGCCGTCTTGTTCGTTTTTAACTTAGATGGAGTAGAATATAGGCATAACAAAGTTAATGTTCTCAAAGTTCCCAGTTCGAAAGCCTACTTTTTCAACTCAGATTCTATGAAGGACTTGACTTCTCCTAGGGAGGTAAACACCTTTACCTGGTCGTTGTGCTGGACATGAAGCTTAGCTGGAAAACGCAAAGAGTATTTTACCTCCCTCTCCCTGAGCGCTTACCTCACGGAATCCTCTTCTCTGTGCCATCACCTCCGCAGTATAATCAGGATAAACGTAGACCCGTTGGACGCTGTTGTTGCCGACTCAGTCGTAGAATCAATTCTTTCTCCTGGTAGAAGTGAATCCTGGCTATGATGCTCCTTGGTCTTTTTACATCTGTAGGTTTTGACACGGGTATACGGTGCGCTTGATCCACTACCATGGGCTTTGCAAAGTTGCTCACCCTGAGTAACTTCGGTATTAATCCAGCGATGAACTCCGTAGGTCTGCCTTTCTCTTCATCCTCGGGGATCCCCACAATCTTGATATTGTTACGTCTCGAGCGGCCCTCGATTTCGTCAGTCTTCGTTAGAAGCCTTTCATTTGACTTTTTCATATCTGTCAGGCGCAGCTCCAGCGTCTGAATACGCCGCTTGTGGTCAGAGCCCTGTTCCTCTGCAGCAACAATTCTTTCAGTCAGTGCCAGATGAGTGTTCATAAGAGTTTCAAATTTGTGATCTAGGAGGTCGAATCGCTTATTGATTGATTCCAGGATTTTGTCGGATATCTTTTCCCGCATATGCGGCGATTCTTCCTCCGCATCAGGCCCATCATGCGCAACAGCTGTGCCAGATTGTTTGGCGTTCTTTGTTTGACGCGTGTCAGGCATTTTCACTGATTTCAAAGTTGGTATGGGTGAAAATCACACAATGACTGTTAAAGTGATCAAAACTATAAACGCCACTGACTTCTTCAGTCAATTTTAAACTAGACGGTAGGATTAATAAAGAAATAACAATTTCTCCACCCGGAGCTCTGAGAGACCCGACTACTCCATGTGCGCCTCACTTGCACCCCCCCGGATCAATAACTCATAAATGAAATGTTGTTAAAACACAAACGAGGGCTCTTTCTATCCGTAGTAAGGTAGACAACGAGCTACAACATCATTTTAATCCCAACGAGCTGTCCTCTGAGCTGGTCACACCAGCTCCAAGTGGTTAAGTCGTGAGAACACCACTGCTAAGCAACGACAATATTAACGTTACTGTCGGCGTCTTGAAGCCACAGAGGCTAACAATTTAACAAGCTAGCAAGTGGGTAACATAATGCAGCAAATGCAAAGGCATAATGACCGAGGAAAAATATGTGGCTGTTGGGAATATCAACATTTTCCTCAGATATATTATAAAATTACAAAGAAAAACAATATACGACTAAAATTACAATATATCAATTTATTATGCGCCGAAAATTAACATCCGTGGCCTCCGTCATTTCTGATAACGTTAACAAACGTGAACTTGGAGCTTTCAGAAACTTTCCACTTACAAGGTTGTGAATACTACAAGAGGGGGGCGTTCATATGGACTCATCTCGTGAACACGGTAAACACGACCCCATTCTGCAAATTTCCCCACTGTGGGACTAATAAAGGAATATCTTATTTTAGGAATATCTTATCTTATTTGAAGGCACCATAAGCCAGAACCATAGTGCTGTGTATACATTTTCAATCAACAAAAAATATCCAAAAATACTTGAACAACTTTCACATTCAAATCTTCAAACCTTCATTGTCCAAATTAAAGTTTACAAATCACGACAAATACTTTTAGTCTACTACAAAATATAGCACTGGAGAAATCAAAGTAAATACAAATTAAATTGTTCCTGTTTTTCATCTCAACAACAGAATATTTCAAGGTTTAGTCAAACCATGTCATGGAAAATATGCTCTCTTAAATCATCATAATGCGTACAGTTCAAAAGAAAATGTAGGTTTTGACAGAATATTTTCAAACTATTTTCCTCAAACTTCAATAAAAGTTTACTTTTAATAGATTAACTATTGCAACATAAATTATTCCTGTAGATACGATATACAGCACATCAACCTCGATCCTCAAGAGTTGAGTGCAGCTCCACATAAAAACCTTATTTATCCGGTCCTCTGCCATTTTGGTGACATGATTCCACAGTCAGGTCATTTTCCATTTTGGCTTGGCCTTAACTTGTTGGCACCAACACTCGGCCTAGAAAAAGAAGAAAAAGAAAGTTACACATAGCTGATTTTGAGTCACAATAATTTGGTGTTAAGTGTTAAAAACTTAAATGCTAAAGTGCTACATGAACTCTGATGGATTTGGATGTGAAAATAATCACTGTTGCTGTTGACTTGCATGCTCTATGATTTAAAGGATAATGAAACAATACATCTTCTCTGACAGAAATGCATTGATGTAGGGACGTCTATGAGTTGCCCTTCAGACAACAGTGACGCAATGGAACAGCTGCATCAAAAGCAGAATGTTCTAATAGTGTCTTTGCAGTCTTTAGATAAGGCCTATTTATCTCTACACACTCTTTGCCTCAGCTGCTAACACTGTAGGTCTAAAGATTTTGATTCTGGTCATTTTGTTGGTTAATTTGATCTCGTCTCTCACCAGCAGTGTTCTTCTTGTAGTAAATCAGCCCAGCAACTAAAAACACCAGACCCAGCAGCAGCCCTGCTGTCCCGACTGCGATCTTATTCCTCTGTGAGTCAAGTGCCGGGTCTGAAAACACATTTATCACAAACACTGCATTAGATTTACATACTGTACGTTGATAATTATGAAAAGCCTTCTACTGTAACTCTGTTCAAATGAAGATTTCTCTGTCAAGATTTTATTGATAACAACAGACTGAGGTCCAAGAACACCTCCGATCACTCTCTTACCCCAGTCATAAAGCCCAGGCTCCACGAGGCTGGCATGCTCCACCTTACAGGTGATTGTCTCTCCGGGTCTGGGTGTAAACTCCAGATAGGAGTGCATCTGGTAGAGCCAATTCCCATTGGGCAGTTCCTCAGTGGAAGTCACCTCAGATGTCACCTCCTTTCCGTTCCTCAGCCAAGCCACTCTGATGTGTTTGGGATAAAAGCCGTACACACTGCAGATGAGCATGCCTGGATGTTTGCTGTCCGCTGCATCAACTGATCTCACCCTGACGGAGGGCTCAACTTGGGGAAAGAACCCATAGACAAAACACGTTGGCATGAAGGAGCAGAACTTTCACTTATTATGCACCAATAACGCTGAGAGTTTTGGTAACACTTTAGATAACAGCCTGCAAACAGTGTAAATATTTTGTTCATATGACATACCAATTAAATACTTACTGTGTATCAAAGGGAGGTAGAAGGTAATAAGTACAGGAAATAAAGGGTAACAAACATAGACTGTGTCACTGTGACGTCACCCATTGGTTTGTGGACTGCCGTTTTGAATCCTTGAGTTCGGCATTTTGGCCGTCGCCATCTTGGTTATTTGCAACCAGAAGTGACACTAGGGGGTGGAGCTAAGTATTACCAAACAGTGATTAAGACAATTTTAGGTGACCAAAAAGGTTGCAGTTAACTTTCATGAACTGAAAACACTGTTAAAGCTGAAGTAGTAGTTTTATTTTTATAAAACGATCGCTATATCGTGACAGTAGTTCATGAAACAGATAACCTGAAAAAAAAAATCATGTGCCTCCGGTGTCCTCCGGTGCTCCTAACGGCATCTGCAAGATTTCACATACCGGAGAAAAACAAGCAGTAAGAGCTGATCTGGGATCTGCCGTCCAGCAACTGTCTATGAGAGCCGGCTGTCAATCACTCGCAAACTCTGACAAAGCGGTCAAATTTGGCAGCGCTAATCAAATTTGAATCAATATTATGTTACGTTAATGCCTATTTTTAACCTCAAACATTTTCAGAATCATCTTGCAGTCCACGGTTTAGCTGTAAAATGAGAAAGTTTGTGACCGCTCAGCCAATAGGAACGCTCTCTAGATTTTTCACTAGATTTTTTAAAGCCTGAAAACAGAGCCATGAGGAGGTGCAGAAGTCTAGTTATCTCTCAGAATACTTGAATTACAATATGCTGAAAGGTTATTATG
>CAKAOH010022528.1:0-20304 GCA_916701665.1 Sebastiscus tertius
GTAACCAAATGTTTTTCTTCACAGACATCAGAGCTGATTTCTGAGACTCTGGTTCAGATCTTAAAAGGGGAGCCGAAGGAGAAACTCCCAGGCAGCTGGAGGAGCACCAGTCCTCTGGTCCAGGGCCTGTCTGTGTTCATGGTCACCAGAAAGTGTGACATCAACCTTGGAGTGAAAGGCTGGGCGGAGCTGTGTCTCCTGGTGTCCTCGGAGACCGCTATGGACCAGAAGAACCTGGACTTGTTGCTCAGTTATTTCCAGAATTCACCATAGTAAGTCTAGCAAAAACTATAACCTTCTTTCAAAATGTTTTTTGCGCCTCGTTTCAACACAGTTTATTTTTATGTCCGGAAATCCGTAAAGTATACGGATTACGCCCCCTAGTGCTCAACGCAAGGAAATGCATCTCTTCACATGGATATAAAACTGTGTCTTTATCCGTCCAGTCCAGACTAGTCACATTTATAAATTTTTTCCAAGTGAAAAGTTCAATGGCATATTTAGTTAACATTGGTAGCATGCATAGACAATAAGATAAGAAGTGAACGTAGTCACTGTGACGTCACCCATTGGTTTGTGGACTGCCGTTTTGAAGCCTCAAGTTCGCCATCTTGGTTTCTGACCGCCACCGTCTTGGTTTTATTTAATTAATAAATAAATACATAAATAAATACATTCATTAAAAATAAATGCAAAAATAATTAAATATATTTAAAAATAAAAATAAATGGAAAATTAAATAGTAGAGTAAATAAATTAGTGAATTAATACAAAGATAAATAAATGAAGAAGCAAATTAAAACAGAAATATCAATTTATGTCATATTTTATCAATTAATTAATTTTGACACATTTATTGACATTTATTTATTTATCGAGTCATTTTTTTATTTATTTTTTTATTTTTGCAGGTTCTGTCCTCCATTCCACTATGCATGCACTCCATATGTAAAACAGCTAGCATGCTACCAATATGCAAACTTTTCACTTAAAAAAAATGTAATGTGACTTGTCTAACGTTAGACTGGGCGGCGAAAAACAGAATCTCCCATATCTGCGGTGGCGTTTCTACCCGTCCGTAAAGAGATGAGTTTCCTTGCGTTGAACACCAAGGAGTGTAAACCGTAAACTATACAGATTTACTGACACAAAAAGAAACTGTGTAAACGAGGCGTTCCTTTAACCTGAGGTGATGACGTATGACCTCGTGTAACACATTCTCACTCTACTCTGTGTCTCCCCGTCAGCGTTGTGTTGGGTCTGATGAACATCTGTGCGCAGCAGTCGGTGTCGGAGCTCGTCCTGCTCGTTCCTCTGCTCTTCAGGCTCAGACAGCCGGGAGCCGATGCAACCAAAGTGGGTCCAGCTGTGGAGGAGGAGAACTGGTCGGGACTAGAAGGGGTCTATTTCTGCAGGTTCAGGGAGAATATACGGTCCCACCCTGACAAAAGAAAGTGAGTTCACTTACATCAAGACTGTCATTAGGTGAATTTAGGAGAAATCTACTGACGCAAATAGACAAAGTAGTAAAATAATATTAATATAACATAATAATAATGTTTTCTTTCAACTAGTCTGAAAGAAAACATGTTGTTGAAGCAAAAAAAACCCAAATCTTAAAATTGACCAGATCATGAAAAGCGCTGTCGCCGTCTGAGGTGTCTGTTGACTGTTTCACAGGAGGATGCTGAGTTTGATCCAGTCACGCGTATCTCTGGCTAAAGAGATGCCTCTGCTCCTGATGAGCTGGTTGTCTCTGGTCGCATTCGAGGATCTGCCTGAGTTTTCAGACCTGACGGGAATACCTGCAGAACACCTGATCCAGAGTCTGATGTACAGGCTGCGGAGATGTGGAGATAACAACAGAGCCGAGGACAATGTAAAGGTGATAAATCTACTAATGACAATATTTTAAAATCACTTCAGTTTCACCTTTATAATGATCCTTTTGTGATATTGTTTCTACGTGCAGCACACCCAGAAAGCCTTGACTCACATACTGCTGAAGGTGGACAAAGAGAAGGACAGGTAAGGACACCTGATCTATTCCCATGATGCTCTGCGGTGTTGTTCTCGCTGTAACGTTTGCTTTTCGTCTGTAGAATGATTGAATGTGGAAACATGAAGCCAGCCTTCATGAGCAGCATCAGTGTGTTGACGAGCACGTGTGGAGTCGTGCGACTCGTCCCGTGGTACCCGGCGGCCGTCCTGGCCTACCAGCTGGTGATGAAGCTGGCAGAGATGTTGGATGCTAAACTGAGGAAAGAGGTAATCACCTCTGCATCGTGTGCTCTGACTGCCTCGTTATGAGAACGGCAACTTTAATTCACCGTGTTCCTTTTGTGCCTTTTTTAGTCCTCGGACGACGACTTTGAGACCTTAAAGCAGAAACTGGTGAATGATCTGCAGGACGTTAGGCAGCGAGTCAGTAAGTGGAGAGATGAGCTGCTGCAGAAACCCTTCATGACAACGTCAAAATCACTCACCTATCCGAAGGAAATCGAGGTACACAGTCCAACGGAGTATTTATTGACTTTGGCTTCATTCCTTCTCGTTTACTGCTCAGCTCAAACAGGAAGTTGTCGTCTATATTTAAATTAAGAATTCTAATATGTTATCTCCATGGCCGAGGAAAAATCAATCAGTATCTGTGAACATCTCTCAAAGCCAGAAACCAGAGAAGTACGTCTCAAACTTGTGATGTCAAAGAGTTAGGGCTGTCAGAGTTAACGCAATAATCACACATTAACACAACGTGTGATTTTTAGGTTGTAGCAGGCTCAGTTTTAAAGCTAAAGTGAAGATACTGGTATCATATGAAACTAGAAAACCTGATGAATCCATCGGTACCATCCATGTCATACTAGCTTGTCATGAAGGACGTTAAATAATGCTCCAAACTTACGCTAAATTTTGGTGAGGAAAAACTGTCATGGCCATTTTCAAAGGTGTCCCTTGACCTCTGACCTCCAGATACAACATACCTCAAATTGCAGTACCTGTGAGGGTTTCTGGATCAATATCTGTCATTGTTTTGTGTTTTTAATTGATTTTCAATAATAAATATATACATACATTTGCATAAAGCAGCATATTTGTCCACTCCCATGTTGATAAGAGGATTAAATACTTGACAAATCTCCCTTTAAGGTACATTTTGAACAGATAAAATTACTTTTACTAATTTGCGATTAATCGGCATTAATTAATGGACAACCATGTAATCAATTAATACTAAATATTTTAATCAATTGACAGCCCTAATTAAAAATAAACCAATATAATTGAATCTAATCAACAAACATAAACACAGAGTAGAAGAAAATTACAATCAAATATGCGAAAAAATACTAAAATATGTCAAATATATCTGAATTAAAACTATGTGTATTGGCAAGAATCTGGCGATATGTATCATGATTACGATTCAATATATTGCAGTACTGTAATATTGTATTTTTTTTTAATTTTCTTCTATTTTATATTTATGTTTCTTGATTTCTGTACTTATTTTTATTTTTAATCTAATTGTCTCTATGTTTACCTGACTATGTTGATGTTATGCACTAATACTCTAAGGTAAATTCCCTGTATATGAAACCTACTTGACCATAAACCAGATTCTGATAACTGTGTTGAATCGTCAGATGTGGGATTCGCTGCTGAAGGTGGAAAGCTCCCTTGAAGAGGTTTCATCCTGTTGGAGGCTGAACCTGAAGAAAGACCTGACGAAGAGGATTTCCAAGGTCAGTGATCGTTGACTTTATTTGTTATTATTTGACATCTGAGGTTCAAACCCTGAACTCTGAACTGTTTTCTTTCCAGATAAGTGATGAGGATAAAGTTCTGGTCTGCTGCCTCGACTCGTCGTCGGCAGCGATAAGGAAAAGCGGCGATGTCTTACAGGCCTGTTTTGATGAACAGTGTCAGTCTGCTATCCGGATGATCTGCAAGGTACAGTTACATACTAATGCATGCTCGCCCAGGTGATCCATAACCAACTCAAGTCTTTTAATGAGATCCATCATCCGAGTTCAAGTTGTTAACCTTTTCCACTCCACCCCTTTTTACCATTTACCATAGACCCGTTTTTATCTTTTTTAGGGGGGACAAACCTGCCAAAATAAAGAATAAATGAATACATAAATAAATGACTTGATAAATAAATAAATATGTCATCAAATGTAGCAAAAATAATATAAAAAATAAATATAGCCATTAATTAATTGATAAAATGTGACATAAATTGATATTTTTCTGTTTGCTTCTTTATTTATTTATCTTTGTATTAATTCCCTTATTTATTTACTATTCTGTTTAATTTCCCCTGTTATTTATTTATTTATGTATTTATTATTCTTAATTTTTTAATTGTATTTATGTATTCATTTTTACATTTATTTTTAATTATTTAATATTTATTTTTAAATGTACATATTAATTAATTAATTTATTTATTTAATTACTTTTGCAAGATTTTCCCTTTGTATTTCACCCCTTATTTATTCCCACAAACTTATTTATTTCTGTATTCTTTTCTTTTATATGTTTCTGCCTCATTATGCAAATGAGGGGGCTGTCAATAAATGCATGAATACATAAATAAATAAATACATACATATACAAATAGATATAAAAAGATAAGTGCAAAAATAAATAAATTCAAAATAAATGCAAAAATAAATTAATACATTTAAAAATGAATAGAAAATAATACAAATAAATAAATAAAAGGCAAAATTAAACAGAAGAGTAAATAAATAACAGAATTAATACAAAGAAATAAATAAAGAAGCAAATTAAAACAGAAATATCAATTTATGTCACCTTTTATCAATGTAATACATTAATTGATTATCGGTTATGCATTATGCATATACTGTATATTCCACAAGGTCAACAGGATACGTCACTAAGAAATGATGTACATCATCTGAAAGCTGGGAACAAGTCATGAATCAGAAATAAGAAAATGAAACTAAGGCTACAGCCTCTGAACGACGGTAAAGTCGGCCGGCGCGCTCAAGGAGTGGAAGAGGTTTAGTCTCAAACCATTTATTAACATGTTTCTGAAACCAAGCAGGTCAATTAAGAACAAAATAATAGTAGAAGTTAAATAAATGATCATGTTTTTTAGAGAGGGCAGGAGGGAGACCTGATGCGGAGTCTCAGCTCCAAGGTGAAGGACCCCCCCGATGGTGTCCTGTCTGCTGTTGTGGTTGAATCCGCAGCTCGATTCAGAGACAACTCTGTAGTCCAGCTGCTCGACCCACAGTCCGCCGTGAACCACCTGCTGTCTCACAGTACTGCATTTCATTATTTATTTCATCCATTTCTTCTCCTTCATCCTTCAGGTTATCTGCTCAGTAAGTTTTATATAGATATAAAGTGTATAATGTCATTGTTTTGGTCCAGGTGACTGGAAGCCGATCCAGGTGGACGACGCTGCAGCGGAGGTCGTCCACAGCTCTGTGACCGCTCTGCACGCTCTGGTGGAGTCGCTGCTTCAGGGCAACGTGCCCCTGGGACACCTACAGACCTGCCTGAAATATAAAGACAAGTTTAAGAAGCTTCATCAGCAGTGTATGAACCTTAACAAGCATTAACATCATGTCCCCTTATTGGAATAAAACAGCAATACTAACAGCTGCATCACGTTTTCCACAGACAAGAGAAACAGCAGTTCTGAGACGGTTCCTGTCGATGCAGATGTTGTTTTGGCTCAGAGAGAGAAGGAGCTCAACTCTTTCATGCTGCGGAAACAGCAGATGGACACACTGATAAAGATGATGGCAAAGGTTACAGAAAGCATCACGGGTAAGTATAACTAGGAAAATAATTTCCTCATTACCAACGTGAATTACGTTAAAGGGACAGTGTGTAGGATTTGGCGGCATCTAGTGGTGTGGTTGCAGATTGCAACCAACTGAGTACCCCTCCGCTCACTCCTCCCTTTCTAAGACCGCTGGCCGCAGAGTGCTAAACCGTGGTAACGCCGTTCACCTCGCTCAGAGGTCATCCATACCATAATAACACTACTGTAGGAGCAACAGACGTCAGACGGCAATAAAAAACGTGTATAGATCCCCTAAATGTTACACACTGGCCCTTTAAGTTCAGGAACTTAAGAGAAGAGTTTGGTAATGTATGTTATGTATTGTGGTTTTATTTTCTTATTTAACTAGTTCCTGAGATGTCACCTCTGGAGAAGCAGCACGGTGCAGATCTCCAGACTGTGAGTCTGAACCAACTGGTGCTAGTCCAGTCGTTTGACGCCGAGGGGAAGCTGGGGAAGACGGGTCCGTCCCAGGTCCTCTGGTACAACACCAGTATGAATGTCCTGAAAATGGCCAAAGAGATGCACAAACTGCATCACAGCAACCTGATTCTGTCCTACTGGGTGAAGGGGGCTGCATATTTGGCGTCAACAAGGCAACCCGGCTCAACTCCCGTTCCAGTCACCCTGACGCAGATCTGCGAAAACATCTGGAAGCCGCTGCTGACGGAGTTCCTTCAGCTCAGTGACAGCTTTGCAAATGCAAACATCACTTTCAAGCAGCTGGATCAGGTTCTGGTGGAGTCTGGCGACCAGGGAGACGGGAAACTGATGAGGAAGGAGCTGATTCTGATGTTTGAGACGGTTTGTGGGTCAGAGGAGAACTGGGTGGAGCGGAGACTGGGTCAGATCCAGGAGTACCGGCAGCTCCACCTGGCAGCGGCTGCAGCCGGAGCGATGCTGAAGATCGCTGACAAAATGAAGCTTTCTGGGAACTTCACGGAAATCGACACTCTCAGCCAACTGGCAAGTCATGACAGATTTACTTTTTTTTTTTTGCCTAAAATGTCTCTTTTGATAGTAAAGGTTGCTGACCCCTGGTCTAGCAGAAGTTTTTTCTCTTGATTAATAATAATAATCTTTTATCTATGTGCTCGGCTGTGTAACAGGAAGAAGACTCGTTTAAGCACAGGGCCCTGGGCTCCCTCAGTGACGACCTGCTTCGTGCTAAACACCAACTCTCCACAGTCACCAAGCAGCACACTGCCTGTCTGGAAGAGTTCCTAGCGAGCCAGACTCTGGTCAGCTGGGTCAAAGAGAACCTTAAAGGTGAGGAAAAAGATAAATTGTCTTTAGTTTTTGCAGACGACGCCTGCCTGCTCACCGTTCTGTCCCCTCTACAGATATGAGCGACGTGAAGGTGTATGTGGACCTGGCCACCATATCAGCTGGAGAGAACGACACGGAGATCGACCAGGTGGCCTGTTTCCACGATGCGGCGATGGGCTACGCCCCGCTGCTCTACTCCCTCTCCCCTCAGGCCGGCTTTCAGGACTTCATGAGGTGTGCTCAGCAGGTCTGGGACACCCAGAACAGAGATGAGAAGCTACCAGACAAACTGGTAATGACCTCTCCCTTATTCATAGGCAGAATATAAAGCAGCGTTACTGTGACTGAGTGATAACGATGGTCCTGTCTTCCAGAGAGAGTCGACTCGCTTGCTGAGCTGGCTGAAAGATCTGAAGGAGACCCACGGCTCCGTGGAGCAGTCCTCTCTCTCCCTGGCTTCTTCTATTAATGCTCATGGAGTTTATCACATCGGATGGTCCGATCACAACACAGAGAAGGCAAGTGGCCCAACATTAAAAGATATGTTGCCGACTGAATCATCTTAATGATTGAAGCTATATTTATGATTTGCTTGCAGAGGTGTGTGCAGAACATGGTGCACGTCACGGTGAAAAGGGGCTCCGAGGAGAAGAGCTACAAGCTGGAAGAGCTGCTGGAGCTGCAGAACAAACTCATGCTCATGTCGTCCAAAGGGGAGCACGGCAGAGAGCAGGTCAACAGGTTCACAGAGGTCAGCGGCTTTTATAAAAGACAGTTTAGTGAAGCTTTCTGCACAACGTAGAGTGGCCAGAGGTTGTTTAGATGATGTTTGAACTGAGGCTGTCAGAGTTAACTTGATAACTCTTTAACGTATTAACACAACTTGCAATTTTTAGGTTGTAGATGGATCAGTTTTAAAGCTAGAGTGAAGATACTGGTATCACATGAAACTACAAAACCTGATGAAACCATTGATACCAACCATGTCACACTAAGGAGGCTAAATAACGCTCTAAACTTGTGTTAAATTTTGGCGAGGAAAAACTATCATGTCCATTTTCAAAGGGGTCTCTTGACCTCTGACCTCCAGATGTGTGAATGTAAATGGGTTCTCTGGGTACCCACGAGTCTCCCCTTTACAGACATGCCCACTTTATGATAAATCACTGACTCTAAATTGGCCGTAAGTGTGAATGTGAGCGTGAATGGTCTGTCTCTATGTAAAACGTAGAAGAAGGTCCGCTCGCCATAGCTCCCTTAAAGTGCAATTTATTGGCACATCTTCGTAAGTGACGTTTCAGACCAAGCTCTTCTTCAGACGAGAAGAATTTGTCAGCTTTCAACTGTGTTACTTTTAGTCTGGATTATGTGTTTAACTTCTTAGTTTTTGTCTATTATTATAGTTTACTCTTGGTTTGTAAAATGTGTGGCTCTGCTGACAGTAGACTTGTCCATGTTTGTGATTGGTCACATGCTGCAAACACCGATTTACTGAGTTGATAACCACCGTCGTTGCTTTAGGGATCGCTGTTGTTAGGGTTAGTGAAGCCAGATAAGGAGAAGATACCCTGGGTATGTTTAACTGGCTTTGTATTACAGGCCTCTGGAGATTTTAGTGCACCCTTCATGTCTTTATCCTCTATATAATCATTTGAAATGTAGCTTTAACCAAAGAAAGTTAAAGATTTGTGTGGTCTGTCTGGTGAGATGAACTGAATGAATGCCTTCTCTCTCTTGTCCACGTGCGCTGCAGGTTTTTGAAGGAGTTCAGCGATTGGGCGCCATCCTTCTCCAGATGCAAACATCCGGCAACATGCTCTTCAGGGACTGGCATGCCGAGGTCCAGTGCTGCCCTCAACAGCAGCCATGCATCAGAGCCACCTTCCTGTCCCTGCAGGGTAAAGAGATGGCGTACGACGGCGAGGTGACCGAGCAGCTGCAACAGCTGGCTCACTCCATGGATTGCTGCCAGAGGGAGTGGCGCTCCTTCATCAGTGAAATGCGCTCCAACTTCAACTTGCTGAACCACTACACCTCAGAACAGATGGTGTACCTGTGCCACTGGATACACCGAGTGTGTCAACGGCAGGCGCCGGCTCCTCCGCAGTTATGGCTTTTACTTTTTCCCGTAAAGCCTCAGTGCACGCTGACTGATGTCAGAGTCGCTTACGCTAATTCAGCAAGTATGATTTTAAAGCGTGATGAAGTGGAAGATGTTGAGTTTGATGATGAAGAAGAAGTGGTGTTGGCTCCTTCCATGGACGTAACGCCAGGACACTCTGAAGAGGACGTGGAAGAGGCTCGTGATTTGATGCAGTTTTCTTCCGAGGATGAAGATGATGATGTCATGAAATGTGACGATGAGGACAGTCTTGAACAACTCTGGTGTAAATTCAAGGACGACATGCCGCGGTACCTCAACGAGTACTTGGACGTCTCGTCTCTGGCTCGCTTCCTCTCGTGCCTCTCTGAAATGAACCAGCAGCACATGATCAGGAACCTTCCTCCGGTTCTCCATGAGGGGAAACCCAATCTGATGCTTTGTCCCAGTGCAGAGGTTTTCACCACCATCCTGTCTTTTTACATGCAGAGTCCAGAGCAGCCTCTGCCGTCTACTGACGAGGTTCTAGTCTGCAGAGAGGAAACCACAGAAGAAGAGGTGGAGATCTTCCTCCGCCGAGCTCTCAGCCAAGGCTCCGGACGCACCTGGAAAAAGATATACTCTCTCGTCAACCCGGGGCTGCTGGGATATGACGTCAGCGTGGCCTTGGGGGAGCTCTTTGAGGGTCTCGAGAAGAGCGCCGACCCGCGTTATCGCTTGATAATAGTCAGTCCGGTTGTGCACCAGCACAGATATGTGCCCTCTTTCTTCAGCAATGACAAAGTGCAGGCTGGAATGAGTCTGACAGCTGCGACTGCCAGGAAATATCTCCATCACCACTTCACTCAGAACACGCTTCACTCAGAACACGCTCACCCACAGAACCCGGTCGCACAGGTTTCTCCTGATCGGCTCTCAGTCTGGACGGTGTCTTCTGTGCGCCCTGCAGTTGGTAAGGGTGACCCTAACTGGCATATGATGAAAATGTAGGGCTGTCCCGAATATCATTTTTTGGGCTTCGAAGCTTCAGTGAGAACTATTCAAAGCTATTTGAAGCTTTGCGGCGCGACACGGAGCGGAGCGGAGCAGCCGGCACCTCTATACACAACAAACAGCGATATCCGTCTGAGAATAACTAATAATAATTCATATGAATAGAAAAAATTAATAATGTTGTGGGATTATTCCTTATTTCATGGGCTATTTTGGGATATATACATGATTATTACATATGTAAAAACAAATTTAAAAATGAAGTTGATTACCATGGCAACGATTGAAGCTTTGAAGCATTCGGGTCAGGTCTATGAAAACGCTTATTCAATAGTGGTAAGAATAGAATTAGCTTGTAAAAACTGTGTTGTTAGAATAAGTTTAGTTAAAATTAGTGGCATTAAAATGAAATTGCGTTATTATGACGTTAACTTTGACAGCCCTACATTAAATCAAACACTGAAATTGATTCATAGAACAGTTTTTGACGGAGTAAATCTTTTCGTCTATCTTTAGGGAAATCCCTTTATGTGGATCGTTTGTTTGAGAAGTTCCAGCAGAAATCTCCCAGAGCCAAACGCATCAGGATCAGACTGATTGAGCCGTGTGTTGACATCGACGCCTTGATCAAGAGTCTATCAGAGCAACTGGCACCACTGAGAGAGCAGGACCCCGTTCTCCTGCACATTGACACCGCTGGAGTAAGTATGCATGTACAGTATCTCTGCAGATCACTTGCTGCTGTTGTTGGTTGTACTTGAGGGTTTTCTTCACTTTTGTTCCCCGTCAGGTTCGTTCAGGTCTGGAGGAGCTCCTGTTCCATCTGTTGGTTCTGGGCTGTTTGAGCGACAGCCATGGCATGCTGTGGAGAAGAAATGTTGCTCATTTGATCACTGTCGAGGTCCTGAGACCAAACAAACCCTCTCAAAACCAGCCAAAGGAGGTATTAGTGTCTTTTTGTTCTCTGATTTCATATGACTTACCCATCATATATTCTATCTAGATATAAGTGGATGAAGTCTGACACAAGTGCAGTGTGCTTTAAATCCAATTCCCACCAGACAAAAAACCCACAAACACCCACTAACATCTGGCTTTTGTCTTTAGCTGGCTTTGACTTTAATACTCTTATCAACATGGGAGAGGACAAATATGCTGCTTTATGCAAATGTATGTTTATATTTATTATTGGAAATCAATCAACAACACAAAACAATGACAGATATTGTCCAGAAACCCTCACAGGTACTGCATTTAGCATAAAACAATAGGCTCCAATCATAACATGGCAAACTCAACAGCTGTCAGAGTGTCAGTGTGCTGACTTGACTATGACTTGCCCCAAACTGCATGTGATTATCATAAAGTGGGCATGTCTGTAAAGGGGAGACTCGTGGGTACCCATAGAACCCATTTACATTTGCACATCTGGAGGTCAGAGGTCAAGGGACCCCTTTGAAAATGGCCATGCCAGTTTTTCCTCGTCAAGATTTAGCGTAAGTTATTTAACCTCCTTCACGAGAAGCTAGTATTTTTCAGACTTTTTTTTTTTACATGTTTCAGACTTTTTTCGGACATTGTAAATGTGTTTTATTTTGTTTTATTTTTTTTCATTTTTTAGATGTTTTCTCTGATATTTCTTTGGATATTTTCAGACTTTTTTGTTTTTTTCAGACATTTTATAAACATTTTTCAGACTTTCTTTTTACATCAGATTTTTTTTTTTTTTTTTACATTTTTCAGACTTTTTTGGGGTATTTTTTGGACATTTTTAAAAAGTTTTTGGACATTTAAAAAAAAAATTGGACACATTGGCGATAAGCTAGCATCTTCACTTTACCTTTAAAACTGAGCCCGCTACAACTTAAAAATAGCGTTAAAGAAATTATTGGCGTTAAAACAAATTTGCATTAACATGCATTATTATCACGTAAACTTTGACAGCCCTGGTCTGTGGTCTTGATGAGCTTTGAAAGTTTCAGATTAGGGGGTTCTGCCTGCTATTGAATGTAAGGCAATATTACAAAAAGGCTGCGTTTGCATTTCATAAATCTATGTGCTTAATTTTCTCACACAGGTGAATCTTGGACTTCTTGACATTCTGCCTACCATCCATTGTAGACCTCCAAAAGAGGTGAAGAAGTTGTTGGCCAGTGAAACAAAACCAACCTTTGATCCACTCATGGATGAGCAGGAGTTTTGCAGCGAGGGGATTCAAAGACCCTATCAATACTTAAAGCTCTACCACCAGAGACAGGATCTGGATCGTTTCAACTACCAGGAAGGATCCGCAATAGGGGATCCCGTTGACTGTGTCGATCACTTTCTGGCATACTGTGGAATGAAAGATCCATCTTGGGCTGAGCTGAAGAACTTCTCCTGGTTCCTCAATGTGCAACTGAAAGACTGTGAGAACTCAGTCTTCTGTGATGCAGATTATCTGGCTGACCAGCTGCCTGGATTCAAGGGCTTCATCGTGAAGTTCATGATTCTAATGTCAAGAGATTTTGCCTCGCCATCTCTGAACACATCTGATGAAAGTCCCATGCTGCACATTGATGACAGTCCGGAGGACGACATCATTGCCCGTCTGACACTTCGTAAGCATTGGGAAAATGAGTCTCATCCATACATTTTCTTTAATGCGGACCGCTGGTCAATGTCTTTCCTCGGCTTCAATGTGATACGTCAGAGAGGAAACACGCTCGATGCTGTTGATCCTCGAAGCCAGAAGGTCCTGATAAAAAACGTGATGTCAGAAAAACTTTTTCAAGATCTGGAACGGCAAAGGATCTCTCTCACTGAAGACTTCGATCAGTTGGAACGGCCGGACAAAATCAAAAGGATTTCATGCGTTGTCGGTGCAAAGAAAGGAATAACGGACAGAATGTTTGATCCAGACCCAACGTACGAGCTCACTGCCGACAACGTGATGAAGATGTTGGCCATTCACATGAGATTCAGGTGTGGAATTCCTGTTGTCATCATGGGAGAGACCGGCTGTGGAAAGACCAGATTAGTCCGTTTCCTTTGTGCTCTGCAGAGGGAGGGAGAACCAGTAGAGAACATGGTGCTTGTCAAGGTACATGGTGGAACTACAGCAGAGATGATCTACAGGAAGGTGAGGGAGGCAGAGAAGCTCGCTGAAAGGAACCGCAGAATGCACAAGCTGGACACCATTTTGTTCTTTGACGAAGGCAACACCACAGAGGCCATTTTTGCCATCAAGGAAGTCCTGTGTGACCACTCAATGAAAGGGGAACCTCTGAAGACAGACAGTGGCTTGAAAATAATAGCTGCTTGCAACCCTTACAGGAAGCACTCACCTGAAATGGTGAAACGTTTGGAACGTGCTGGTTTAGGATACAGGGTGAAGGCAGATGAAACAGAAGACCGCCTTGGCAAAGTCCCTTTGCGGCAGCTGGTGTACAGAGTTCATCCTCTGCCTCCAAGCATGGTCTCTTTGGTGTGGGACTTTGGTCAGTTGAGTGATTCAACTGAACTTTCCTACATCAAACAGATCGTCAAGAAGCAAGTTGACGACCATGGTTTGCCAGTGGTCTGCAAGGACATCATTTCAAAAGTGCTGGCATCCTCCCAGGAATACATGCGAAGTCGGAAAAATGAGTGCAGTTTTGTGAGTCTCAGAGATGTGGAGAGGTCCATGAAAGTGCTAGTTTGGTTTTACCAGCATAGCGAGGTCCTCAACTGCTCTCATCTCAACGCGGCTCATAAAACACTGAAGTGCTTGATTCTTTCAGTTGGAGTCTGCTACTACCCGTCTCTGGTGGACAAAGAGCAGTACCTCTCTGTAATTTGTCAGCACTTCCCAAATCCTCTCCACTCTCCGACAGCATTGCAGGAAGAGATTTCATCCTGTCAGGACTTCTTCCTTCAGAACATAAAGACAAGGGAGACCATTGCCAAAAATGTTGCACTCAAAGAGAATGTGTTTCTCATGGTGGTTTGCATCGAGCTCAGGATCCCACTCTTTGTGGTTGGCAAGCCAGGCAGCTCCAAGTCGCTCGCTAAAACAGTGGTTGCTGATGCCATGCAGGGCCAGAACTCCCACTTTGAACTATTCAAGAAACTCAAGCAAGTTCACATGGTCTCCTTCCAGTGCAGTCCTCACTCAAGTCCAGAGGGCATCATAGGGACATTCAAGAACTGTGCCCGTTTCCAGAAGGACAAAAACATGGACGAGTATGTGTCGGTGGTGGTGCTTGATGAGATAGGACTCGCAGAAGATTCTCCTCAGATGCCCCTGAAGACCCTTCATCCTCTCTTGGAGGATGGTTGCATTGACAATGACAAGCCAGATCCACACATGAAGGTCGGCTTTGTTGGCATTTCTAACTGGGCCCTTGACCCAGCAAAGATGAACAGAGGAATATTTGTGTCGCGATGGGATCCGAGTGAGGACGAACTTGTGGAAACTGCCAAGGGAATTTGTTCCTCCTCCAAACCAATTCTCCTGCAAATCAAACACCTGTTCCCATCTTTGGCAAAGGCCTTCTTGAGCATCTGTAATGAGACCACAAAGAATCAGTTCTTTGGTCTAAGGGATTATTATAGCCTTGTCAAAATGCTCTTTGCCGCAGTCAAATCAACACAACAAGAGCCAGATGGCGGACAGTTGGTAGAGGCCATCTTGCGCAACTTCAGTGGACAACCAGAGGGTTTTGACCCGGTCGTATTTTTCCAAAAGGTTCTCCAAAACTTGATGGAAATTCCCAGACCAAGCACCTTGCAAATGGTGAAAAGGAATCTTGACCATGACACCAATCATGAGAGCCGTTACCTCCTTTTGCTGACCACCAACAATGCAGCTCTCCATATCCTTCAGCAACAAATCTTTGCCAAAGGAGACTATCCGCCGCCTGAAATAATCTTTGGCTCGGGATTCCCAAAGGACCAGGAATATGCCCAAATCTGCCAAAACGTTAACCGGGTGAAAACCTGCATGGAGACCGGACGCACTGTCATCCTCCTCAACATGCAAAATCTTTACGAAAGCCTCTACGATGCCTTGAACCAGTACTATGTTTACCTCAGTAAGCAGCAATACGTTGATCTTGGACTCGGCTCCCACAGAGTCAAATGTCGTGTCCATACAAACTTCAGACTGGTGGTAGTCGAGGACCAGAAGAAGGTCTATGAGCACTTTCCCATGCCCCTCATCAACAGGCTTGAAAAACACAGGGTGGATAGGAGTACCGACCTGGAACCATGGCAACACAGGGTTCTCCACAAACTGAAGGAGTGGGTGAAGGAATTCTCCGGTGATGCCTCAGAAGATTTCAAGCTCTCTGACATTTTTGTCGGCTACCATGGCGATGCCTGTGCCAGCGCTCTCTTGCAAGCACTAGAAAGGAGAGCACAAAACGTTGAACACGATGCAGTAAGACGACGTCAAGAGAGTGGGAAAGATGACTCACTGGAAGAACCAAACAAAACACTTGAATCAAACTCCAACGAACAGAAAGAGATAACTGATAAGGAGGATGATCAGTTGGGTGATGTGATGGATGTAGAGATTGCTGGAAAAGAGCAAGAAATTGAGCCTATGGACAAGAATGCTGATGAATCCACTGAGGTATGTGATGGCGAGAACAAAGAGATGTCTGAGAGCGAAGAAATGATGGAGACAGAAAACGCAGTTGGGGAAAACGAGGAAGAAGTCCTCTTCGATTTAGCCAAATGTCTGTTGTTGAACTGTGCCACCCCTGACGCTGTTGTGAGGCTCAAGAATTCACATTTAGCAAACCAAGAGAAGGAGAAACTCCAGAGAAAGTACTTCCAGCAACAGCATCACCAATGCCTCCGAGATTTCCTGCAAGACTGCCTGAACGAGCACCGGGGGTCCAGCAAGTTCCTAGAGGTAGGCCACAAACTACTGCTCCAATTTGGTTCTCATCACTTCTTTACAAGCTTTACAAATTGCTGACTTCACTGTCTGCTTTATGGTTTTTTTTTTGCACAGATTACTACATTCTCCAGCTTGCTAACCAGAGCAGATGTCAGGGTTGTTGCCCATGCTCTAGGACTGCATACGGACAGGATCCTCCTGCTTTCACTCCACCAGTTTGACACTGAGGTCTCCTTCTGCAACAAGATACGGTACAAATCATTCAGCATGGCTTTTTTAAAATTTTATTTATGTATTTCAAAGGCACAGTGTGTAGCATTTAGAGGGATCTAGTGGTGAGGTTGCAGATTGCAACCAGCTGAGTACCCTTCTGCTCACTCCTCTCTTTCCAAGACTGAGGTAACGTGAGCCGCCATCTGCAAAACCGTTGTAACACCTCGCTCAGAAGCCATCCTTACCATAATAACACTACTTTAGAAATGCACTACTTCAGAGAACATGAAAGGCTTTCACTAGAGATAGTGTTTGGTTTGTCCAATCTGTGCTACTGTAGAAACATGGTGGTACAACATGGCGGACTCCGCGAAGAGGACCCGCTCCCTATGTAGATATGAAGGGATTCTTGGTGCCACTCTCTTACTTTAAAGGAACATTTGTAAATGTAAATGTGTAAAGGACACAGTGACATTAAGTCCCTCATTGAACCCATGCTAGTATTAGGAGCAGTGGGCAGCTACTGTACAGCACCTAGGGAGCAGTTTGGAGGATCCGATGCCTTGCTCAAGGGCACCTCGGCAGTGCCCAGGAGGACTAGTTCACAGTCCGTACTTGGTCCATGCGGGGACTTGAACCGACGACCCTCCAGTTCCTAAGCCAAGTCCCCACGGACTGAGCTACTGCCCCCCGTAGGGGGATTGCTCTGGCTTGATTAAGAATTTGCAAATGGTTCTGATCTCTGAGGGTCAGCGAGACAGAAAGACAAGAAACAGGGAGTTGCTCTCTGCTTTGTATAGTGCAAAACAAAGGAGTTATTATTTTGTGGGCGTTTTGGGCAACTTCCTCTTTATCACAGTTCAGATTATGACAAGGTCAGCTTGAACCAGATAGGTAACCACATAAAAAAAACGCACACTGCTCCTTTAATCTTCCCCTTACGCTCCTTTCTGTGTAAAGGGGCTTCCTTCAAGATGCTGGCCAGTCTCTTCACATCCTGTTGATCCAGATGGACCTCGAGGAATCCCACTGCAGCGATGAGCTCATAGCGTCAGCGAAGTAGGGTTCAATGTCAAGATCCTGATCAGATTGCAATATGATCGTATGCACGCTCAGTGGAAAATGCAGGTGTTTAAGATCAGATGTGTTGATGTGATGATTTCATCTCCAGATATTGCACCATGAATTACTTGATGTCACTGGAGGATCCGAACTGTTGGGTGATTTTCATTGTGAAGGTTTCAAGGATCCCAAGTCAGTCTCAGTACATTGGTTTCCAAGGAGGTGAGTACTGAGTGGAATATGAATTTTATTGCAATACAGTTATTTGCTGACTTTATTATACATGACGTATAACAAAATTAAAACCACGTTTTGTCTTTTGCATTAAAGGAGTTTGGCACTCAGTGCATATTGATGACCTGAGGGATTCAGAGGACATGAGCCTGAACCTGTTGGTTTTCTGTGGAACTCTCATTAGCAGCCTACTCAACCCGGCACTGTCAGGTAGAGACTGTATTAACAAGCGTTTTGTATTACAAACGGGAGAGGAAGTGGTGTCACTGTTCTCTAGGCTGTAAAATAATCAGTATTCTTGATCTTTAATAGAACACCATGAAGACGGAGAAACAGCGAGGAAAAGAAAAGACTCTCAGGTAGATACAGATATGAGTTTAAAAGTAAATAATGTTCCTTTATATGTGTCAGCGTAAAACAAATCTTATTAGCTTTTAATGTTAATGTAATTGTGTTTGTGTCCAGGGCGATAGAGCTCACCTCCACAGCCTGTCCTTAGTGAGATCATGTATCCAGAAAGCTGTGGGTTTGCTGAGGGACCCCGACGGCGTGACGTCGCGAAGCATGCAGCGGATGCACCTCCTTCTGACTCTCCTCGGAACTGGTCAAGTGCAAATAGGAGGTAAATATACTGTAGTCATCTGAGAATGATTTTAGTTTGTATATTAATATCATCACTTTATTTGTGAATTATGATGTTATTCATTCGGCATAAGTAATTAAATAAATAAATAATAATAATCCAAATTAAGTGGATCAGATATATATACAAAAAATAAATGTAATAAATAAAAATGAGAATAAAATAACATTAAAAAACATAAATAAAAAAATGAAAGTTATATATATTTGTAATATATTTTATTAATGTATTGAATTATTACATTAATTTTTGTGTTTTTATATAATTTATATAAACATGTCTCTATACACAAAAAATGTAAATTTAATAAATAAAAAATGTTAATAAAAATAACATTAAAAAACATAAATAAATAAATATTTGTATAATATTTTAACTTATTATATTAAAAAACATAAATTATATATTTATAATATTTTTTAATATTTTAACTTATTATATTAAAAAACATAAATTATATATTTATAATATTTTTTATTAACATATTTAATATTAAATTAATTTTTGTGTGTATATATGTAAATACACACACATTCATCTATACACAAAAAATATAAATTTAACTAATAAAAATGTTAATAAAAATAACAATCAAAAAACATAAATTAAAACAATAAATAGAAATTATACATATATTTATGAATTTTAAACTTGTTCATTTATTAAACTTTTTTGTGTATAGATAAATGTGTATAGGTCAAATATACAAATATGTTTTTGTTTATAGAGAAGTGTGCATGGAGAAAATCAAATATCACAATACCATGACTATTCGGGTTTACACAAAATATATTCTTAATGACCTTTTTGATTAATAATCATCAGTAATGTGGATTTCATGACTAAGTGGGTAAAGGACAGTAGAACAATAGAACAGCTAGAATAGTCTAGAAAATTACATCACTTTACTGTAATTCAGCCTTTAAAACCAGGAGAAGACAACATCTATGCTTTATTACGATATCTAAAATCTAACACGATGTCTAGTCTCACATCACGATATCGATATGATGCCCAGCCCTCTTAGGACTCATGATTGGACTACAGAAGAGGGAAATACATGTTCAAAGCAGAGCTACCAGTCTTGCTGCATTGCTAACGTGCTTCTGATTGATGTCAACTGGTATATTCTTTATTACAGCTCACTTTCAGGAGGTGTTGTTGAGTAGACTGCAAGAGGCTCTGGCTCAGAGAGAAGAAATGATGGTTTCTCCGAAGGAGTGGGTGAACAGAGAGGCCAAGAAACGCCAGGCTCTGCAGGAGGGAGGCACTCTGAGGTAAAGTTATTCAGCAGGACAGCTTGACAACGTTAGAATAAAGATTAACTGGAGAAGGATCTAGTGATTGTTTTTGGTGTGAATTTGGCTCCAGTCATTGATTTGATCGAGTGCGGCTTTCTTTTGTGTCCGTCAGACATACCCTGTGGCGCTGCCTCCAGTCCATCGTGACTCCGACCTTGGCCAGCATGTTGGAGGTGATGGACCGGTATGCAAATCTGGACCTGCTCTCTGATGGCAGGCTCAGCCAGGGCCTCATAAAGCTGTGGTTGGACATCCTGGCAGATTCACAGATTTTAGTACTAACATCTCCCCAGAAGCCAAGGTACTGTGGATTACCTCGTCTGTGTAATTCCCTCTGTGACTTTAAACAACAAAAGGCATCATTTTTCTTTAAATATAATTATATTTTTCTAGTGAGTCAGACCAGGAGGTGCCCGTTCATCACTACTTCATGTTGGATGGTGAAGAACAACCCTGCGCTGCTCCGTTCAGCTGGCTCGTCACAACGCAGCTTGAAAGCTTGTGGGAAGAATCAGAATTCATGCCAGGTTTGTTTTGATATTAGAGGTTTTTATATATTATATTAATTGCAATTAATCGCACATTTATCTGTTCAAAATATACCTTAAAGGGAGATTTGTCAAGTATTTAATACTCTTATCAACATGGGAGTGGACAAATATGCTGCTTTATGCAAATATATGTCTATATTTATTATTGTAAATCAATTATCAACACAAAACAATGACAGATATTGTCCAGAAACCCTCACAGGTACTGCATTTAGCATAAAACAATATGCTC
>CAKAOH010022535.1:0-45110 GCA_916701665.1 Sebastiscus tertius
TACAGTACATTACTTTTTTTAGGTATAGCTACAAACGGTGTATGAGAACAGCCTGCATATTAAGAAAAACCCAGCCATAACACGAGTAAGATGATAACTACGTGGTGAGAGATGACCGACATGGTCAACCTAGAAAAAGGTTAAAGGGCTAATGTGTTGCTTTTGAAAAAGGATCCTTTAAATAGATATTCTTGGCTACTAAAATAGGTTTCTAAACTATCTATCACTCACTGTCTGTGTTGCTGACATAAACACACACCCTCAGCAGCGAGGTCACAGTTCAGACAGCTGGATAATAACATTACAACTAATGGACTCTCATCTGTTTATTCATAAAGCTCTCCTCTCTCCCTTTTTCTCTGTGTGAGCAAGTGCAGCGTGCGTGCGTGCGTGCAGGTGCGTATGCGTGCGTGCTGCATGCGTGTGGAAGCGCACAGGCAGAGAAGACCGTTTTCAGTGGTTTCACGTTGCGTCTCGGGGGACGCTGTGGTGACTATACCCAGAGTGCTTTGCTGCACAGGCAGGTCTGTGTGGGAGTGAGCTGGTAGTTTTATTACATTACTGTCAGGCACAGAGACCCACTGTAGCACAGCATCAGGATGCACACTAATCCACCACCAAGTGTGTGTGTGTGCGTGTGCATGTGCGTGTGCGTGTGCGTGTGTGTGTGTGTGTGTGTGTGTGTACCTGCATGTGAAGTGTGTTTGGATGTATGTTTCTGTACTTATCATTTAAATTTCTCCTCTAAATCAATTAATGGCTCTATGATATTTTTTACTATTTTGATATTAGAGGTTTTTCCAATAATCCTTCAATGCTTCTGTAGCTGGTTTAAGGCAATTGTGTGTGTGTGTGTGTGTGTGAGAGTGTGTGTGTGAGTGTGAGTGCGTGCGTGTCTATAAAGAGAAGAGTGTGTGTAAGAGGGTGATGTACAACGGTGAATATGTGTTGTATATGGCATATACTTTTGATGTCTAAATCATCAACAAGTCACAGGTGCCGTCCAACACCTGCTGATGACAGCAGAAGGTGCTCATGGGAACTGCGGTGCAGATGGAAGAGCCTGGACAGACTGTTCCTGACAGCTGGCCAATCACCTCTGCTGAAAACCTTTCCCTTGATGACATCACCAGACCTCAGTCATTGAGCTGAACTTCCAGACTGCTGCTGGAAAGTTTCGGACTTTCTCCGCAGGAGAACGCCATGAAACGGCTCTTTAATATAATTATATAATATCAAAGTAGAAATTCAAGATTGCCATTGATTTAATTATCTCATACAACACGGCAGCATATCAATGCATTATTACTTTTAATTAGGGCTGTCAAAGTTAACACGATAATAACCGGGTTGTAGTGGGCTTAGTTTTAAAGCTAGAGTGAAGATACTGGTATCATATGAAACTAGAAAACCTAAGGAATCCATTGGTACCAACGAACTTGTCTGTAAATAATGCTACAAACTTGTAGGAAAAACTGACATGGCCATTTTCAAAAGGGGTCCCTTGACTTCTGACCTCAAGATATGTGAATGTATATGGGTTCTATGGGTACCCACAAGTCTCCCCTTTACAGACATGCCCACTTTATGATAATCACATGCAGTTTAGGGCAAGTCATAGTCAAGTCAGCACACTGACACACTGACAACTGTTGTTGCCTGTTGGGCTGCAGTTTGCCATGTTATGATTTGAGCATATTTTTATGCAATATTAGTCATTGTTTTTGTTGTTAATTGATTTCCAATAATAAATATATAAATGCATTTGCATATTTGTCCACTCCCATGCTGATAAGAGTCAGCATGGGAGTGGACAATGCTGTTCTCATTGTCATTAATAGTTTTATTGTTTTGTTTTGGTTGAAGTTTTTTTTTTTTTTGTTCTGTTTTTTTTTTGTTTGGGATTTTAATTACATAATTGTTTTTACATTGTGATGTAGTGGTTTTGTACAGATCCCAGGAAGAGTAGTTTCTACCGTGGTAGTAACTAATGGTGATTCCGGGTAAATAAATAAATATATGTTAGCTGTTGTACGTGGAAAGAAACCAGGTAAACAAACATGTTGGAGGTTGCTGCGTTTCTCCCTGGATTATTCCAAGAGGTCGTGGTTCCGATGTACCAGCTGGGACTTTCCAACGGTTGACTTGTGTGACATCATTGAGTCAAATAATATCCATGGAAACAATGCAGCCTGGCAACTGAAAGAGTTCTAACATCATTTATTCCCTTTTGGGAGGACCAGTGAAATCTGTTGATGGTGTTTTTTAACACCTCCAAAGGCCAGATTCAAGCCAGAAAATAGCCTTTTTTACACCTTGATTACACTTGTGAAACTTTGTAATGGTGTCGTGTAGTAGCGGTTCTCAACCTTTTGGGTTGGTGACGCCTCAAAACAAAGAAATGTCTATCGGCTGTGAGCTATTAAATTGAAGATTTATTCTTCCTTGCTTTATTTAAATAACTGACCCGACATGTTGAAATTATCTATTCATAATTCACAAGAAAAAAAAGCAAAGATTACAGAAAAGTGTTCATCACCATCAATAAATCAGTCAATAACTTAATTGTCATTATGCAAGCATAACAAAATTGTAGTTGCCCTCAAATGGAGCATTGTATTAAAAGACTACACACATATTTACAAGGAATAAATCAGGCACAAATGAGATAAAAGATTAGTCATAAACATCAGTGATAAAAAGTGTAGAATCTGAGCAATATTAATATCGACAAACATTTGTGAGGCGGAAATATGTCTTTTTTAGTTTTCTTGTCCTGTTCTGTTAATCATCTTACAATCAATGGTTTACTGTACAAATCATGTATGTTCATCATTGAATGTGTCTAATAAAAATATTATGTGAAAATACTAATTAACAAACTCTAGTAAAATATAATTATATGAATTATTTCACAAAAATTGGCATCATACAAACAGGAGGCAACCTCCGACGTCTTCTTTTATTTTGCATGACATGTTACAATACAGTTATACTGTAGAGTCCCATAACATAAAACAAAGTGGTTCTTCTGATGCAAAAAATTATCAATTTATTATTAAAAGTGATAAAGTGAGAAAAATGTTAAAGAAAAGAGAGCGAACCGAAGTACTGTTTTAGTTAACTGCAATAAATTTGGCTATATAATTTATGTGAAATTATGATTAAATGCATTGTTAAATATTGTTTTAATTGTATAATGAAAGGTGGCGTATAGGACTACTGCACGTACCTTCAAAGCCTGTAATTAGCATTCATGAAACATCACATAATAAAAGGTTTAAAAGCATACATTTAATCATGGAGGTAAAATTAGAGCCCCAGTATCCGCTGTCTGATTTGACTTGTAGCGACATTATTGGGTTTTTTTTGGCTGGTAATTTAAAAGTGTGAAATTGAAAATGAAAAATTTATGCGGAAGAAAAAAAATCATAAACCAAATTACAACATTAGAAGAATCTAACAAAGTAACTAGCATAAGATAGACACATACGAACAAAAATGTTGATAGAAGATAAAGATGTTGATGCTATTTTCGTCTTTGTGGCTCGGCTCCTACATGAAAATGACTTATTCGCCCTGTGGGAGGGGCCTGTTTCCCACGGCGACCGTTAGCTGCTCAGAGAGGCAGGTGAGCAGTCATGCGATGGTGTGTTGACAAGTTGTCTAATGCTGTTCAGCCCATAGGAACGCAGGAAAGTGGCCTTAATGGTTTATCACCTCATTCGTCCACTATTTTTACAACTAGCCATTCCAAGATTTTTAAAATAGCTGCTGCTGCTGCTGTTGTGTGGATTAACAGAAACACAGTCATGTCTGAGTTTACTTATACAGTTCCCGGGCAAGGAACGCAACGTCCGCTTAATGGTCTGACATTTATTACAGGCCCGCTCCTCGGCCACAAATAGCCTCGCTGCTGTTTGGGAGCTGGAATAGTTGGCTTTTCTCTGTGGTGTGAGCGGTCGTTTGGAGTGTTACTAATGTGAGATGACAGGTAAACTTGTGAGTCTCTCCCCCATACCAGCGACCACTGCTGAGACGCCGTGTGAGTGTGTGTGTGTGTGTGTGTGTGTGTGTGTGTGTGTGTGTGTGTGTGTGTGTGTGTGTGTGTGTGTGTGTGTGTGTGTGTGTGTGTGTGTGTGCTTGTGGCGCTGTGGGGGAGCAGCCAGCAGTGTGTCCAAGGCAGTAATCAGGTCGTAAACTCCATCAGGTTCTGTTTTCTCTGGAAGACTTCGGAGGGGACGAAGGGGAAGGGCGAAGGTGGGCGAGAAGGAAGGAGGCAGTAAAACTCCGGTTAGCTCTGTCAGCTCTCCTTCAATCAACAGCGAGACGGAGGGGGGACAGAGCAAAGCCAACATAAAACATGCAGGGAGAACGGGGGGGGGGGGGAGTCAAACAGGTTGGCGAGAGCGAGAGAGCAGCAGGACAAAAAATATATGGCTTCTTTGGGGTTTAAAAGTATTTGTAAAAATGTTTTATAGAACGTTACAGCCGTCTGTGGTGGCAGATGGTGGGAGTTTGACACATGTGACAATAAATAAGAATTATTAGACTAGAGTCTGGTGGGGGGCTTCTGTCCACCAGTCACAGCCCTGCATAATCTCTGTCATCACTTGTCTCTAGTTTGTCAGTAGCAGCAGACACATGTGGTGCACGCAAACACACACACAAGCACACACACTGTGCAAACTTCGGAGGTCATCTTTGGGGGCGTCGGGGGTTGTAGAGAAAGAGGGGGCTGATGATAGTTCGAGGCTATGTGTGTGTGTGTGTGATGATGATACAGAGTAAACGGTCATATCTGTCAGGTTAGGTGGTGGTCACAGCAACTGTTGTGATGAAAACACCATTTAATTTGAGTGAGAGACACTGGACATCACACACACATAAGATAACATACACCTGGCCAAATACGCAGCAGGGTTTTTCTAATCTTCCGCTATCAGAGACATGATCCAGCTGTTTTCTTGTGTGTGTGTGTGTGTGTGTGTGTGTGTGTGTGTTTGCATGCACGTGTGTCCTTGTTGGAGGACTAATTGTAACTGGACCCAGTCATGAAGCTTTTCAGAGCTTCCTGTTGTGACTCTGTGCTCCTTTCAGGGGTCAAACACTCGTCTCTCACACAGTAACCCAAACAACAGAACAAGCCGCAGTGTAGCTCGATATCAGATCAGACTGAAACTAAATGTTACACCAAGCAAAGTCTGACAAGCAAATGAAACCATGGATAAAGATTATTCGATAACATTATACTCACTCAGATTAATACTCCTTTTTTGCAGAGGACATTTTGACATGTCACAGAAGGAACAGCAGAGGTGTAAATAATAAAAATTGCGTTTAGCTGCTTCAGCTGTCCAGGCCCTCATTTAAATGCCAAAAAAAGGAAAGAAAAACCTTTTTCTTCATCATCCTCCTCTTTCAATAGGCAAAAAAACTAAATTGTACTGCCACACAACACCCAAACTGTGTCTGTCAAGGCATAGTTCATCATTTTAGTTATTCTCATTTTGAAAAGCCCTGTTTTTTAGGTCCAAAATGGAGAGAAAAAGATGTATTATACAAATTAAGCCAACTCACCAAGGACGTGGTCTCAGTGTAGACGTGCAGCCTTCAGCCCCGATCACACCGAGACGCGTCGTCAGTGAAACCATTGTTTTCCTATGGCTTGGCGTGCGCTCCTCTCTTGCGTTCCATTTTTCTAGCGTTTTTTTTTTTTTTTTTAAGACATGCATAAAAATATTCTCAACTTTTCAGTGCAAGGTGTGGAGTGGCACAGCTCGTCAATGTCACACTTGGCTAAGGCAGCCAATCAAATCAAGCACGCTTTACTAGGCTTTACTACTTTACCACTTCCTTCCTGTTTGGATGCCGGTATGAACATTGGGTAAAAATTAAGTCACAACGCGCTCAACTCACAATAAAAAAAAGACAGGGGCTGGATCCTTAATGTATTGTGACATGGACGTGTCGGGCAAGATGCCCTTCTTCAGCATGTATTCTGACAATTTCACAATCAATGTACCCAGATGGGGTTAATTATATGTCGGATAATTGCAAAATTAATGCAGACGAAAGGTTGATATTAATTATGATGAAGTATAGGATTTAAGGTCACCCCAATATTCAAATACTAATCATCCAATCGCACAGCTAGCACAGCAATGAGCTTGATGTCTCCGTTATATCACCGACGTGCTTTGTCAAGGTGTTTTTGAAAGTGGCCGCGCCTGTAGCGACGTGTCTCGGTGTGATCAGGGCCTTCCAGTATAATTACAGTATATCGGTTTCTCCAAAAAGATTTGGATATGATTTATTGCCTCCATCGTGGACATTACATTTCCGCTTCTGTTAGTTTATCTGTCAGCAGGTCATTGGCATCTCACACTACACACCTCTGGACAAACTGAATAGATGTTGCCAGTAATCTGGGATCTCTGCTTTTTTTATTTTTGTTTTGTTTTGTTTTTTCGCTAAGAGACTAACAGAGACAGAGACCTGATTCCAAATCAAAATGTTATGGTTATAGTTTCGAGAGGTGCATCAAAATAATGCATAAATTTGCATGTATATTCCACCAAATGTATTGTTATTTGGGCTACAGAGAGATATATCTCAACCCTGAGTACACTGATAGAGCAACTTTAAGTTCCCTGTTTCATTACAACAGATTGAAAAAAAAAGCAGACTTTGAGAAGATGATTAGATAATGAATGTGCTTTTGTGAGTGAAAGGATGAGTTGCCTGTTGGCAACTGTTAAAGGGAGTTCATCTTCAAAGATTTAATCACTGATCATCGGAGGCAATAATAAACATTCACAAATGTTGACATTTTCAGCTTTCAAATCAAACAGCGTGTGATTCATTCGTTGTCAGAGGCGTGTGAAAAGCAATTAAGTTTTTAACAAAATCGATTTTCGCATCTCAAGTCCCCCGCCACCACCCTCCTCCTTATATACATCATGCACAAACAAATGTACACACAAACACACACACACACACACACACACACACACACACACTCCCTCATGAGATCTCACAGTCAATGTTTGAAGCTGTTGAGAGTGTCAGGATGTGTTTTTTGCCAGAAAGCCCATGGGCCTCATTTTCATTTCTCATCTTTAAAAACAGAGCAGTGCTTTCACGTGTTAAACAAGGTGTGTGTGCTTGTGTGTGTGCTTGTGTGTGTGCTTGTGTGTGTGCTTGTGTGTGTGTGTGTGTGTCTCAGGGAGTTATAGAGGCTTGGCATCAACAGTTCAAAGAAGAGATAAAAGTGTATATAGTACAGTATAGGGGGTGTAGAGTGGAGTGGGAAGGTATGTTTTACATAATGGTGAAGAAGTGTAATGGGCGACTCAAAACATGAGGCTGCCAAAGGAGAACATTCAATTTAAAACACTATAGGAGAAGAGTTAAATGTATCTCACAGTACCAAAGAAATCGGTGCAACCTGAGAACCTTGTGAGCATTGATTAAAATGTTCCACTTTACCTGGAGGCATTAATTAATTCCCAGAATCATTCCGTAACAATAAAAATGTCAAAGTCATTCCTGTTCAACCAAACTACAGTGTATATAGTTATGACTTAAAATTAAAGGGACTGTTTGTAAGATTCAGAATTGCTTCTTAACAGCGACACATGTGGCCGTTAAGTCAACAAAAGTCAGCATCGGGCTCGCGCTTGCTCGCTCTAAATAGACATGAACGAGCATCGCTCAAAACAGTGAGGCGACACACGTCAGCTAAAACTACAATATCACTCTATATTTCACCTGCTTGGCAGTAATGTTAGCTGACCAGACAAAGGTCTCTCCATGAGTCACTGCTGATCCTAGTGATGGCTTTTCCTGCCTCAGCCTCCCGACCGCGGTCAGAGGGAACAGGGGAGACACCGGCACCTGGTCGGAGACGATAACGTTTCTCGCTGCGGAGCCCCGTCACTTCACTAAACACAGGAAACCTCTGTTGGTCTGGAGGAGCTGCAGCATTTATTTCTGCACAAACGTCCACTGTACATTCACTAGATATTCTCAGAGCTAAACTAACTCTTCTGCAGTGTGGAGTGTGCGCCCATGCACGTAAGAGTGGAGCGCGAGAACGTGCACGGTGTGTGAGTGAAGGCAAGCAGGCAGAGGAGCAGAGACTCCGGCCCTGGAGACCAAAGCTACAGTCTCCCCTGTGTCTTCTGGCCGTGGTCGGGGGGCTGGAGCAGGAAGAGTTAACACTGTTTTGCAAGACAGGCTTCACTAGATAGAACTTTGCAGTTTTGGGTGCTTCCGTGTAGTTTGTGTTGGAGTCTGAGTCTGAACAGCGTAGCCACACGCGAGCACGCATACGCGAGGGGGACACCGACCCGGTAGACATTTCTTAGTATATATAAGAATGTACTAAGAATGTATAAAATGTAGGAAAAACTATATATAATACTTTCTTTGTAAAACAAACTGTAGGTTTAATTGCACCTTACTGACTCAACATGAAAGTTATGCAGTAGCTTGAAGGATTGTACAGCTAATTTAACTATAAAAAATAAAAAAAGGTCCAAGTCGATATTAGCTTGCACTGGTTATATATGAAAATGTACACACACACACACACACACACACACACGCAGGGAGACACAAACACGTACCAGATTGTCTAGACCCTTCAGCTGCAACACGACCCTAAATCTCAACTCTTCAGTAGTAAGTCTGTTCACAAAAATTATGGTATAATTATCTTAATTTGTTAAATTCACTGTGTCCCCCCTCAGTAAATCCCACCGACACACACACACACACACACACACACACACACACACACACACACACTCTCTCCCCTTCCTCCCCTTGATTATAGTACACCTGACTCGTGGGTGGCGGTCCAGCCATTTCACTGTGTTGTAGTTGTGGTTAGTTTAGTTGAGGTTAAGAAAACACTGTAAATTACTACAGTATGCAGTGGATTGACTAGATTTTGTGTGTGTGTGTTTGTAAGTAAGAGAGAGACATAGAGACAGACTGACAGTGTGTTTGTGTGCGTGTGTATGTGTGTGTGTGGACATGTGTTACAGTGCCCTGCATCAGCCCCTGCTCTAATTGAGCAGCAGTTGTGTGTAATGGCTGTGATATTTATCAGGGCGGCAAGGTCAGGCATGATAACGATCTGGGTTGCCAGGTTTGGTCTCGGGGGTTACAGGACATGGTCTTATCTCGAGGGCCTCTCCTGCTCTTATTATGAAGCCTGTAATGAGTGACAATAACCACTTAATGGAGCAAAGGAGGGGGAGCTGTGTTTCCTGGTTCATTCTCACAGTACTGAAAGTCTGTTATTTATCATTGCTCGGGTCTGACAGCCTTTCGATTTATTTATTTATTTATTTATTAAGTAGTATTACTGGTAGAAGTGGACGAGGAATCCTTATCCAAGAATGCTTCTTTGACTATGAAAAGTGAGATGACTGTTTCTGAGATTGTGGCAGCCTTACGGCCCAAACACACCAGCATTTAAAATCAATTTGTTTCAATGAAAATGCTGTGATTAGTGGAAATTTTGCATTATGTTGATAGATTAGCTTGATATGCAAATTTGCACTGTTGACCAATAGCAAACTATCTTGACAGTGCTGCTGATCTTTGTGGGAACGGAGAGACGAAGAGTCCAAAATGGCGGGAGCTACTGTAGCTTATTAGCTGCGTTGCACCATCCACTTTGATTTAACCTCCTTTGTCGTAGTAAAACCTGCTCATAGCAACAGTTTTAGGTTTGATATTGAGAGCTCCTACAATATTCTTAATGATATCCAGTGCAACAGTGTGGCTGATGCATTTTGAGTAGTTTTTGCACAGAGGAATAACCTACAGTATATCCAACAGTAGCCGTTAGTGATGCACGTGTTAGGGTTATTTACCTGTTATGAGAGCCAATCCGCACCGCCTGACCGAACTCGATCCGCAAACCGCCAACTTTATGCATAGCCTATAGTAGCACAATTGTAAAGACTGAGGTCTGAGACAAAGATAGAGACAAGCGGACTTGAGCGCAGCGGCTCACGGTGTGTGTTTGTGTGTGCAGCGTCATTTCACAGATACGTGAAATGATCACGACCTCTTGACATTGCGTGGTAGTGGTACGGATCCTGTGTTAAAATGATGTGCCGCCACCACAGCTGGTGTGTGTGTGTGTGTGTTTGAGAGAGAGGAAAAGAAGTTGGACTTATACATGCAATGTTTTTGCAAAGTTATTAATAACCTTACTCATAACGCTACCCCGCGATATTTTCTAGTAAGCTCACCCGAACCCGCCCGAGTTCTGGGTCGACCCGCGTATCACCAGCAGCCGTGTTTTCAGTCACATATTTTTATGCGCGTTTTGAAGTATCGCATTAGAAAAGCAAAATCCAATAAAACTTCCTCGATTGCAAAAAACGTTTTCATGCTCGCTTGAGCTGTTCTTTGTCTGTCGAAAAAGAGATGTTGGGCTAAATGGGATATGAAAACAGCTTTACTGAATAAATTCTGATGCAGCAAACATTTAACTCACGCGACTGATCAGCTGTTTCTGTTGTCGCCGTCTTCCTGGATATTCCCATAATGTGTGAATGCTTGTCTTTGTCTCCGGACAACAAGAAAAATGGTCAATACCAGCTGACCTGAAAGAACAATTCAAACTTGCTGAATGACTTTTCTGCATTTTTCTCTCGTAGATGGTTAGATGGTCAAGCCGACTTGGTTTGTTACCGGTTCGCAACCTCTACTTCTTCTTCTACTCTGTTTACTGGTGGATTACAGCCATGCATAGCTTATAGCGCCAACTTCTGACCAAACTACACAATAGCCGAGTTTATTCGCTCCAAAACCAGTTGATAGAAACACGCCTAATTTGCATTTTGTTTTTTGCATTTTTGTTTTTTGCTTGACAATTGAATGGAAACACGGCTTGTGGCTACTCAAGAAATACTTTAGTATATCTTATTCTTTCAAATCTCCATGCTGCAGTTCAAAGTTGAAAACAAAAAGCTCACAGAGCTCATCAACAAACTGAATAAAAGGAGATCTCAGAAGATTTAGAATCCCTGCTGGCTCAGGGTGACCATGATACACTTTCTTCATTCATACTTCACTGAAGATCATAAAACAAACTGGTCTCAGACTGACAGTCTCAATCCTTTGACCTTTTTTCCTCCCAGTATACTGCTAAGAGCAAACATACCACATCCACACGGACACACAGAGGCTTAAACACACCGGTCTAATGGTTTCCATAAAGTGTTCATCAGTCTGTGGCCTGGAGGGAATGATTGGTAAGTCATACTGTTGAACTTGGAGAGCGGCTTGGGGCTAAGATCAGGTCCTGGGCAAAGCGTAGGGGCAGCTGCAGCCACTCATTTGTGGCCACCCAGGACAAGCTCGTCCGTGTGTGTGTGCGTGCACATGTGTGTGTGTCTTACTAAGTGAGAAGGCAGGACAGCTGCATAGGTCTATTCATAGTGCACTGATGTCTCTGATGAAGACTGATGTCTCTTTCCTGCTCTGAAAACCTGCCGTCCCTCCATCACCATGACTTATTTCTGTCAGTTCTACCGTCATCGTTCTTTTACTGTACTGAACTTCAGCAACAATCGCACCATCGTAACACACCTGAGAGGACAGGAGAGGACAGGACAGGAGAGGAGAGGAGAGACCATTGATTTAATTGGTTTGTAGAAACTTTTTTCTCATATTATTGCTGTAAGTGCAAGATACATAGAGATAATAGTAATATCTAGCATCACACTTGTTGAGAGGGAGGAAGTAGAGCTGGGCGATTTGCCTGAAATTACAGCCACTTCTCATACCCAGAGCATTCTCATACCGGGACTTTGTCACGCCACTCGGTGTGTGATACAGACGCACAAGGCATCTTTTAGTGGGTTGTCCACCTATTGGAAGGTCGTGGTTCGATCCCCAACTCCTCCAGTCGACATGTCGAAGTGTCCTTGTGCAACTTAACCCCAAGTTGCTCCCGAAGGCTGTGCTATCGGTGTGTGAATGAGTATTTAGATCCTTATGGGCAGGTTGGCACCTTATGTATGGCATCAGTGTATGAATATGTATGTGTGAATGGGTAAATGTTGACATGTAGTGTAAAGCACTTTGAGTGGTCAGAAGACTAGAACATTTACCATATCCCACCACGTCACATACTGCCACTTTGTTATGCCCATTGGCATCACTTTAGGTTTAGGCAACTAAACCGCTATAGTTAGGTTTAGGAAAGAACTACATGGTTGGGCTTAAAACTACTACGTTTGTACAGTGAAAATGACACTGAATGTTGTGAACATGGGACACAAACAAACAGCTGATTGTAACGTGAAAGTGAAATTTAACACACGGGACACAAACAGCGGTCTCTTGGATGAAAGCCCTGTGTTTGTTGGACCCATCCACCTCCATGTGTATCTTTTCACTCTTAAAACTACATCACCACATTCACTCCCGGCGCACTTTCCCCGTGCATTTACTGTTGCTGCAGAGGGTTTACATTGTAGTTAATGGAATGCCTGGTGCGTCTCATGCTGGTGCTAAAGGGTGCCTTGTGCGGTTGTATCGAACGACGACGGCCGTGACAAAGCTGCGGTATTTGACGCCGTGGGAATGAAAACGAGCTGGTATGAGACATATCGGGCTTCAGTTTCAACTACGTAAACACATTTGTGTCAATATTACACGAAAGACAGTGGTCGGGGTGTGTGGTGACATAGTTTAAAGAGCAAAAAAACACACAGAGGGCAGGTGGGAGGGGTCCAACAAACACAGGGCTTTCATCCAGGAGACCGCTGTTCATGTACCGTGTGAAACCAACAGTGTGTTGTTTGTCTTTGTGTTCACTTTCACTTTACAAATGTGGTAATTTTAAACCAAATCATGATGTTTTTTCCTAAATCTAACTAAGAGGTTTTGTTGCCTAAACCTAAGCAAGTGTTTTTGTTTGAATTCACAACGTTAACCACGTGTTTTACTGCGACCGTAGTGGGGCGGCATAGTTTGACGTGCTGGGCTACCCAGTGCGTTAGAAAGTGATGCCAAGGAGTTGGGATGAGAACGTGTTGGAAATCCTCATCATAATATTATTCCAATATCAATACACCGTATGTCACAGTACGGTAAATGTATGCAAGATTACATATAAAATACTCAATGTTCGACGTTTAAACCAGCAGTAATGTTTTGGCCACTTGACAGTCCATCCCTCATGTTTTAACCTTTCATAGATACCTTTAATTAAACAATGGGACATATGGATGCCAAAAGCCTCAATCTTCTCTCCTGTCGTCCCTCTTGTGTTTTATCCTAAACGAGGAAGGATGACACCCCACGAAACTTGGGAAAGTACTATTCCCCCATCTGTCGCCCCATGCTGCATTCTGATGGCCCTCGAGGGAAATTTGCCCTTGAAAACTGACAGGGGAGCGGCTTCTCTGCACAGTATCCTACCATTAGTTGGGATATTGCAAAACTGGGCCCACGTCCATTGTACCGGTTACGGCTGGTTGCATCAGAAATCTGTTCTCTAAACATACAACATGTAATTAGGTGATGGCTAGTATGGTCCCGTCCGTCCGTCCGTCTATCTATCCATCTATCTATCCATCTATCTATCCATCTATCTATCTATCTATCTATCTATCTATCTATTTATCTATCTATCTATCTATCTACACGCACCTGTCACTCTCGTTCATCTTCCCACACCCTCTTTGTGCCCCTCCCTATGGTCTATAGGTCCACAATTGCCAACACACTCATTAGCGCCAAGCCACACTCGCTCACAAAAACACATGCGCACACACACAAACAAGCCACAACTTGCCCAGCAGATACACATTTAACCATGATGCCTCAGGGGACAGCCAGAAGGTAGCCGGAGGGTAGAAAACAGAGAGAGAGAGAAAGAGATGGAGGGAAGAAAGAACAGTGCAAACATCTAAGGTCACATTCCTCCTGGTGCAGCGAGCTTCCCGCTTTGATTAAAATTGATTTAAGTTTTGTAGCAGCAATGATTAGTGTTAAAGATAATACTCCTCACTCTGTGTAACTCGTGCATACCAACATACAGTATCTTGGCTTCATAACTCCGACAGACGTGGTCTTGTTCATGTAAGCCACATTCTTCCATATTTGGGCATCCTTCCCATTTCCTGCTATGAATATGTATGTGAGTGGATGGAATCTACCACAAGCACACCATAGAGAGCTCCCGACACACACACATGCGCGCACACACACACACACACACCTGAATACCACTGAGTGTTAAGAGATGTATATCAACACTCATGTGAAGCTGAACAAACAGAAACTATGGAGAGTTAACCACCATTAAATGAACTCACCAAATCTCTTGTAGATTATTCGCTCTAGTGCTCCGTGCTAACACTTAAGCATTAAATACTGCATGTTGAGTGACAGTAGGAGACTTATCCAAAGTAGGGTGACCATATTTTCAAACCCCCAAACCGGGACCCTAAGTGTACTGCACGTGCAAAAAATACGTTGTTGAAAGTCGTGCTGAGCATCACGAACGATGTACACAAATCAAATAGATTAAATTTTGTGACTATTTCACGAACTGCTGTAAGACTGTGTTGATATATCCCGCTAAATCAATTTGTATGTAATCCACGTGAACCAGGAAGTATAAATGGCGACAAACGATGCAAAGGGAGGATGTCAGGTTGGATGGTTGGGTCAAAAAACACTTTCGCCCACGAGACTGGTGTTCATATCCTGTGTGAAAACAGAAGTCAACATAGATTTATTTGTCACGTAACATCCATACTTAACGCTACATCCGCAGTTATTTTAACCCAAACCACGATCTTTTCCTAAACCTAAGTTGTTTTGTTGCCTAAACCTAACCAAGTAGTTTCCTGTGAAGATGGAAGTTTATTTTAAAAATACTCCATGCATGTAACAAGCGGATATTAACACGTGTTGCTGGACATTCTTAAAAAAATGCACAAAAATGTGTAATACATTTTCGTAAGATATCATATGAACCGTTGTATGAGAATACGTTGATCCTATTCATGAACGTACGGAGAGAGATCTGGAGGAAACACATGCCCAGATTTGCTCTACATTCAGTATGAATGTATTTTTAAAACTAGATTTGGGTTCCTGTTTCTTGAGACTTGACTCAGACTTTGATAACTTGAGATGCTTCACTTTTGTGAAATTGTATTCGTCTTGACCGTGGTAATGCTTTCATTCTATTAAAAAATGTATATGCTGGACTTGATTCTCGTTTAGCTCGGTTTCCCACTTTTTTACTCGAGACTGCAGAGCTGCGCGGCAGGTATAAGTTAAACAAGCAAATTCAGGAGACAAGCAGAGTGAGAAAAAGTTGGAAACACCTCTGACATGTTAACACACTCGGGGGTGAGGTGAGTAACCACAGCTTTCTGTATCCACAGTGATTAGTGCCACGGCAACTTCCTCACTTCACCTCAGCAGAGCATCTCACGGCTGGAAGCGTGCGTACACACACACACACACACACACACACACACACACACACACACACACACAAACATACAGAGAAAACCTCTGTTTAAATAACACATGTTACACACACACACACACACACACATTCACTCTGTTATGCTGTAATGTGTGACAGTGATGTGGAGCATCATTACAGAGAGACAAAGCAAACTATTTTTGTTCTGCAAAAACAAAACAGGATTCAACACTTTGTAGCACTCTGTTCGGAGACAAAGTATAAACAAGCAGTATAATTATGGGCTCATTTGAGACAAACAACCAGCGTCTGTGTGTGTGTGTGTGTGTGTGTCTGTCTGTCTGTATGCGTGTGTGTGTGTGTGTGTGTGTCTGCAAACACAGCTACGTTCTCTATCAGGGATGAGATGAGAAGAAAAGGATGAAAGATACTCTGTCTTACTTTGACAGATGACAAATAAATGACACACCAATACACACATATTCTCATATATACACTTGTGTAAAACACACACACACACACACACACACATGCAAGCAAGCACGCAAGCACACACTCCAAACAAATTTGTTTGAAAAGTGACACTTTTCACACTGTCATTACACAGCTCACGGCTGTCATTTTAGTGTTTCTCATCAGTACATCACACAGACAAAAATTTGTTCACACATGCAGAGACACGCACACACACACACACACATGCTGCTACAGTACCATACCGGGCTGACAAATGCGCAAAATCATTTTAACACAAACAGAGCGAATGCACAGCCAGGGAGCTACAAAAACCTCTTGTGTTTCTACAAAACAAACTGCCTTTTTTAGTTCTGATGAAGCTCCAACAGGAAGCGCTAATGAATACAAACACCGATGTGACGGATGCAAGGATGTATGTTCATATGGGGTAATATTAGCATCAAAAACTGTCAGATTTATTTTCTCAAGGGAGTGAGACACCACTAGCGTTAATACGATGGGTTTTAGTGTAAATATCATACAGCATTCACCACTGTTGATATGTCAGAGGAGTTTACCTCCTCAAAGGATTGTTTTTGAGAACATAAATGATCGGGGTTTTTGTTAAGAGTCCATCAACATTTCAGGACTAATTAGTGCTTAGTTTTCTTGAGGTATTTTCTTGAAATGTATCAACAAATATCTTCATTTGACTTACAGCCTTGCATCACTGGTGAGCTTACAGTAAATCAGCTCAAACGTGTGTTTAAAACCCAACACTTCAACCGATCACATTAATATAAACAAATGATTATCTTTTGATTAAAACCATCGCAAACTCACCGTAGTGCAACGTTTGTTACAAAACTGGCTCAAAACTATGATTTTACGATTTCTTAACAATTTTTTACCCCTGAGTTGCAAAAGAAAAAAACACTGAATCATAAGTAAGATTGAGCTTTCGTTGGCTCAAATGTCCCCCTTGTTATTCTGGAGTAATTGTGCCCTTCTTGATACAGAAGGAAGCTGAAAGAAAAAGGGTGAAGGAGCTCCACTTGAGTCTCTGATAACAAGCCCACTGCTCTTTCTTTCCCCTCGCCTTTGCACCAGCTACCAAACTGCAGTGTTGCATTTTTCAACATGAGAAAAAAAGATGGAAAACAGGCAACATTGAGAGCGGTGTCGTTCTTTAACCCTGTCCAAATGAACTAAAGTTTCTACATATGTTTCCAAACTAATCCCTACACTTTGTCAAGTCCATCTGTCTTTATTTAGATTTTCTGCAGCTGTAAAGATCAGACAGAGTTGCCTTAAATTCAATTTTATTCTATTTAAAATGCTGTCTTACTTTACTTTATAAGAGTATTTTGATACGTTGAAGGAGGTGATGGACAGAGCCATACTGCCCCCTGTTGTGTCAGACGGATCATGGCACCATATACTGTATCTCACAAGTCTCAGTTACATTTTCTAATTTTATGTTTAATGTTTTAGTTAGGGGAGAATTATTCAGTACGACAGGAAGAGACAAGACACCTGCAATAATGGAGGAAGTATTTGGATCTTTTACTTCAGTAAAAGTACCAAAACATTCATGTAAAAATACACTACATTACAAGTAAAAGTATAGAAGTATTATCAGCAAAATGTTTTAAAAGCTTCAAAAATAAAAGTACTCATTCAGTCGATGACTGATATGTTATTACATCTGACATTATTAGACTGCTGCAACGATACATAAGCAGCATTTCACTATTGGTTGAGGTGGAGCTACTTTTAACTACTTTATATACACTTTAGGTCAGTGGTTTCCAACCTAGAGGTCGGGCTCTCTTCTAAAATAATAAATCGGAGGTGTCGTGAGATGATTAATGCGGAAGAAAAGAAGGAAAACAAACTTCTCCTAACTCTTTACCTCTTTATGCTTTGAATAGTTATTTAAATTAAACTATCTGAAAGGTTTAAATGGGAAATGTCTCTTTGTTGGAACAGCTAACAACTCATATACATGTGAAACGTGACAAGAGGCCCAAACTTTGTTTGTAAGGAGTCACAAGCCAAATATGTTGGGAGCTACTAATTTAAGTAGGGATGCACCAATTCCGATACTGGATCAGATATCGGGCCGATACCGACTCAAATAGCTGCATCGGATATCAGTGACAATGGGGCAGATCTATTCAATTCGGTTCTATGCTTATACACTGTATACATTATAGGCTGGAATTTTAATTCCTGTTGAAGTTTTGACCAATTTGTTGCTGCATTCAAAAGGTTTACACTTCATTTTTTAAGTTTTTTTTTTAAGATGCTGACGTACGATTTATTATTTTAATAATAAACAACTAAGTAAATCTATATCTATGTATTTATTTTGTTTTACAAAGTTAGGAAAGCAATGTTTAAGTGAAACCTGATGTTTCCTTACACATAAAAGAATGATCCCAGTCACTTCCAAACAGTGAGAGATACAGCTCATTGATTAAACACTGGTATCGGATCAAGACTCGGTATCGGCCGATACCCAAAGACACTGTATCACTATTGGTGTCATCCCTAGATTTAAGGCATTTTATTTCATGAGTGTATTATATGTTGTTTTTTTTATGTAAAATGTAAATCTTAAAAGTACAGCAGTCAAATAAATGTAGTGGATCAATATAAAGTAGCATAAAATGGAAATACTCAAGTAAAGTGCCTCAAAATTGTACTTATGTACAGTAAATATAGTTAGTTACTTTCCATCACTGGGAACCTGCATAATCAGTGTCTACTAATAAACAAATTCTGCTACTGAAATTGTGAATTTTGGCAGTAGTTTCATTGGTTCCTTTAAGATTGTAAGTTCATTTCTCACTTTTAAAAGCAGAGTTGTACTGTACGAACCCAAATTTCAAATTTTTTCTTGCTTCTCTCTCTAACTTTCTGTGTTACATGTATCCAAACTTGGCCGGCTAACTTCCTCCTGCAGCAGTAGAGCGAGAGAGAGAGAGAGAGAGAGAGAGAGAGAGAGAGAGAGAGATGCACACATAGAGAAGAAGGAGACAAAGTACAGATGAAAAATAGTAACCTGTGACGGATGAGCGACAAAAACAGAGATGCGAATGGAGAGATTGATGGCCGGCTGAGAGAAATATAGAGGGTAGAAGGAGAGGGATGGGTACGGAGAGTTGAAGCTGGCAGCAAAAGTGAGTGAGAGGTTGAAAGAGGAGGATGAAAAAGTAGAGGAAAGGTTCATCTCTCTCCCCCTCTTCCTCTCAGTCCCTTTCTCTTCGTCTTTCTCTCTTGGCCAGTTGACAACTCAGTAGGAGTCAGACTACCATCTGTCTATTGGAGAGGAGCGAACAGCCCTCCACCTACTTCTCCTCCTCCTCCTCCTCCTCCTCCCCCTCCTCCTCCTCACTTCCCTCCTTATCTCCCTCCATTTCTCCTCCTCTGCGTCCTCGTGAAACTCTTCCTCTCCATTCTGACAGCATGTGAGAGAAAGAAAACCAGACAGAGCCAATTGACAGACAGGATACTAATACGCTAATATGCTAATCCTGCTTTGCACTTGTATGCTATCTGGGCTGTTTTATAGTGCATGTGTGTGTGCGTGCATGCATGCGAGTGTGCATGTGTGTGTGCGTGCATGCATATGTGCGTGCATGTGTGTGTGGCAAGGCCTAGCCCCTGGGTAATAAAACAATACAAAGAGAGCTTTAGGCCTGCTGGGCCCGCAACAGCACTTGAATACCAAATCAGCCAGCAGAGATCACTGGGGGAAAGGTGTAGTGTGTGTGTGTAGTGTGTGTGTGTGAGGGTGGGTGGGGGGGGGGATGTGTGTGTCTCTGCAGGAGTGAGACAGATAGCAGAAAGCGGCCTTGTTTTTCCAGTGGTGGTGACCGTTGTTTCGGTAACTCCTGCTTCTAAAAGTAGGAGAGCAACTTCGCAACAGCTCCGGGCACAGATGGATGAATTTCTAAAAAAAAGAGAGGGAGATTGATGATGGGGGGGTGCCTGAAAAAGCAAACAAGAACGGGGGATTTATAAAAAGATATAGAGTACGGAGCGCCGTAGAAAGAATTGTACAGTTAAAATGCTATTTCTACCAGTTTCACTTCTCTGTTGCTCGACACACGGTCATGTATATATATATATATATATATATATACACACACGCCCATCCCACCCATTTCTTCCCTCTGTATCTCACCCTTGTCTGTCAGCCAGCCCTTGCCTTAATGGACCATACACACAATTACTACTGATTAATATACCACTTAACATTTTGACCCCATTCAGGCAACACACACATATACACACCACTTAACATTCTGGCCTTGCCCTGGTATGATTGGCTTCTCAGGTACCCAGCATGCTGCAGCGACGCTCCAGGGCAGCCCCACTGAGACCACTGCTGTCTGAAGAGCAGAGTAAAAGTGTGTGTGTGTGTGTGTGTGTGTGTGTTGAGATGAGAACATGCCAGTGCCAGCCCCCTGAGGGACCACCATCCAGTCCAAGTCCTCAGGGAGCCTCGACACTTTAGGAATGCCACTACAGTGGGGCATCATCGCGGCCAAGAGGGCCCAGAGGGATAGAGGGATGGAGAGGGAAGGGAGGTCGATTGGGGAACAGTGGGGCCCGATCATCATCAAGGGCCCCAAAGGGAGGATGGACTGATATATGTGAAAGGTGGATAAAAGATTGAGAGTGTAATGAAGAAGCGGTGGGTGAAAAGCTGTCAATGCATCTCTACATCAAAGATGAACTCGTCCGAAACTGAACTGCAGTCAAACACATCGCTTCCCATACTGGCAACAATATTATATTTCATTTTTAATGGGAGTGTGAGAGGATAGAGGGATATGAGGAAACCAGAGAAAATATTATTTATGAATACAATGCAATTCTGACCCGTGGAGACTTTGAGTCAACATCAAGCTATACAATGAATTGTGTTTCTAAAAGAACAAAACTCTTGGCCACTTGTCCATAGTTAATCACTGACATATCGTCACATTTTAAGTTGATGTTACGAACTTGTAGCAAACAGTTGCAGCAGTTACAGAGCAACATTATCATTCATTTAGAGTAGTGTTCCTGTCCACCTGGTGAATCCAGTATTCTCTCTCTTTTATCTCCATTTTTGGTCTCCACCAACTCCTGAGGGAAATATCTGTCTCTTTAGCTGCTAAATGCTCCACTATGTTCACCAGCTAGTCGCTAACTGTGTCTGTCTGCTGTTTGGAGCTGAGCAGGTAGTAAATGTTGGTTTTTTTTAGAGCTTTTTCACTGAAAACAGCTTTATGAGAGCCGTGAGAGTGAACCATAACGTTGCGAGCCGGACAGCTAAGTAATGAGCTTGTTATAAAGCTTCTTAAAGCCGAGGGGAGCTGCAGATTCAGGTCATATTTCTCTGTAGGTTCATCACTACGAGCGACTCCTTTCACATAGTTTTCACATTGTCAATTTATACATTGTTATTATAAATATAATTCTTCTGTGACACAAATTTATTTGCCAAACACAAAATAATGGGACTTTTTGACACGGACTGTTGCAAAACTGTCTCCAAAACTGCAGACCGTTAACAGGTAAAGTAACGAAACATAATAAATCCAGCTGCTTCTACATGTATGAGCGTGACGGTTATGAAAGGGTTGAGTCTGAAAACGATGTAAATCATAAACTATGGCCTTCACAGGTGAATTGTTGGATTGTACGTTTACAGACAGACAAATCAGATTGTAAGCATTTGTAGAAACGGTGCCACGCTACTGTTTTTTGTACGGTAAAGACAACAGTTTGCCATCACAACATTTAAACAAAAAGGCTTTTGTTAAGTTGCTTTGACAGCTCACATTTAGACTGTTTGTCTCAGACAGACAGTAAACCTACACACTCTACAGTCCAAGACCTGAGCAGAACTTTACTTTATTTCACCACAAACCAGCTTAATTTAGTAAATTATTCACTTTAGTATGGTAAGAGTGTAGCTGAGAGCAAAAAGATAAAAGCACCACAAGCAACCGAGTGAGTTAAATGATATGAAGAGAGAGAAAAAGAGGGACACATTATAGAGATAAAAGGTTTGAACGTGGCATAAAGGTATAGCAGTGAGGGAGTAACAGATCAAGGTGTGCGAGGACCACAAGGGAGAGGCGGGGATGGTGTGGCAGTGAAGGCTGGAGGGAGGGTGCGAGTCGAAAATACAAATCAGAGGAGAAACATAGAGAAGGATATTAATTATATTCAGGGCACTGATGTGAACACACCATGGGCCTGATGTTCTCATGATGGAGACATGCACATCACACAAACCCAAGAGGGTTACCTGGTGCAGGAGGACTGTGATAGTGTGACAGCTCAGTCACAAAAGTTTTAATAAGTTGAAGAATGCATGAGGTTTATCCTGCAAGTTCACAGAAGTTGAGGAAACTGGGTTTTTATTTGTCTTTTTAGCGTGGGCATCTGTCTCTATGTTGAGTCCATGTGTTGACAGACAGCAAAAATGATCTCAGATCGTCATGGAAAACAAATTAAATCCTGAGATCTTGGATAAAAATATTTTTCAATGTTTCTTTTTATTCTACATAATGGGGGTTTTTTTTACATATTTTTATTTTCTATACATATTGAGACCTTTTTACATGCGTAAAAGTAGCAATGCTGCAGTATAAAATACTCAAAAGCAGCAAAAAATACAGTATCAAAAGTAAAAGTACTCAGGCACAATGTTCAGAGTGTTATATGTATCATATCTAAATTGTAGGCATCATTTAAATGTTGTTGCAAAAACCTAATTTAACAACTTTATATTATCTATAATATACAATGCATTATATTTTATAAACTCTATATGTTTTATGTGTAAAATCTTAATGTGCTAAGTAACTATCAGGTAACAGCTCGCTCTTGGAAAAAAGATTTTAATCTCAATGTGTTTTTTACCTGGTTAAATAAAGGATATATAAACTATAGCTGTCAAATAAATGCAGTGGAGTATGGATGGAGTAATGGAGTGAAAGTTCAATTTAAATACTCGAGTAAAGTACAATTACCTCAAAACTATACGTTAGTACAGTACTTGTGCGAACTTACTTTCTGCCACTGCACTGTAGTTCTTCCAAGTGATTTGGTGCTTGCAGCAACATTTAGACAGAAAATCAATTCCTGATACGCTTCTATTCACGGCTGCTACAGGGCAAGCAAAGGTATATGTCCTGCCATAGTTTGTTCACAAAGTGCTTGCATGCCAAAAGGAAATGTAAAAGAATGTAAAAACTTGGAAATATGTTAGTAATCTGAGTTTTTTATTCCTTGCACTAAAAAATATTAATTGTCGACTATATAATTGACATGTTGTGTTCATGTAATGTATAATGTAAATTCAAAAACATATACAGTACTTTTCACAATCAAAAAATGTACCATTGTTGCAGCTGTATCTAGTAGAACATGTCTGCAAGACATCTGAATTTTAAAGAAATGTAAAAGGGAACAAAAAAATATCTACCTGTGCAACTGCAATGTAAATTAGCCACAGCAGGTGCAGTGTCTTAAAATGTAACCCTGTCTCCTGGAAATTATTCATACAGGCATACTATTAATTTGCAACAGCAAATACATTATGTATTATAGGATGATGTTTTCAACATAAGGAAGTGTTTTAAATGAACAGAATTGCAAAATGTTCATACTGAACATGTCTACGTTTTATTTATTTGTTTTCCTTAGGGCTGTCAAAGTTAACGCGATAATAACGTGTTTATGCAGATTCATTTTAACGCCACGCAACTTGCGATTGTTAATTAAACCGTTATTTGACCTTTCAGAGGTCGTAGCGGGCTCAGTTTTAAAGCAAGAGTGATAATATTGGCATGACATGAAACTAGGAAATGGGGGGAAAAAAGGAATCTATTGGTAACAAACATGTCTGTTGCGACTGGCAGAGTCATTTTCAAAGGGGTCTCTTGACCTCTGACCTCAAGATATGTGAATGAAAATGGGTTCTATGGGTACCCATGAGTCTCCCCTTTACATACATGCCCACTTTATGATAATCACATGCAGTTTGGGGCAAGTCATAGTCAAGTCAGCACACTGACACACTGACAGCTGTTGTTGCCTGTTGGGCTCGAGTTTGCCATGTTATGATTTGAGCATGACAAATCTCCTTTTAAGGTACATTTGGAAGAGATAAAATATGGACAGTCATGCGATTAATTGCGATTAAATATTTTAATCGATTGACAGCCCTAGTTTTCCCACAATATTTCATAGCGAACAAAGCACGATTCAACTTTTTTCTTGTCGTATTTTGGCACTCACAGCCCTCGGTTAAGGTTAGAGAAAGATTGCAGACAGAGTGTTTTTACTTTGGTAACTGAAATCACAAATGTGAGCATTTCATACAACCACTGTGCAGAACAATAATATATCTCCCACACTGAAACAGCATTTCCAGGCAGCAATTACATTTCTCTTCAAAATGTAAGTTTAGTAGTATAGAAACATAAACATTTTAGACATCTACAGTTAGTTTCTTACTCACACTAGAGATGAAACTCATGTGGTGAACAAAGCTGATGTGTTGCAGTGTTTTGCCACTAATGAGATATTGACTCCATTGTGACTGTGGTACATTGTTTATCCCACTTATTTATTTATGCACAATTGATGTGTGGGTTCAGCTGAGTTCCTACAAACACACACGGTGAATGAGCGAGGCAGAGAGATCAATATGCAACATTAACACAGGATAGTCTTTAATGTTATTTTCATTTGGGAAACACAAGCCCACTGTTTATTTCCATTTCCACAACGCTCATTCACTCTTATGATTGATACCTCTCGCTGTAGCTGTCTCACCCCCCACCCCACTACCCCCCATCCAAACGCACACACACACTCACACACACACACACACACATCACACCCGGCCCTCTCTTTTCTCCCTCTCTCCTGGCTGTGTCAGCAGCAGCACCAGCAGTACTTGGGTCTTTGTGTCTCCTTCATATCATCTTGTTAAAAATTAAAGTGATTCTACTTCCCTCCATCTTTCTCTCTCTCTCTAATGCTAATCTGTTCCCTGTTGGACCAGTATGCAGATGAGACGCAAATACAGCGCAGCCTGATGAATAGTGATGAGGCTACAACACACACACACACACACACACACAGAGAGAGACACGTAGACACACACCTGAGCAGCCTTGGAATGCCCTGTGGTTTACCTGTCTGTCTGTCAATCAAAGCAGTGACCGAGTGAAGGAAGGTTTGTGTGTCTGTCTGTGTGTGTGTGTGTGTGTGTCCTTAAATTCACCCCTCAAACCATGAAATTAAAGTTAAATTATGATCCAAAAAGTCTGTCATTTTTTTAAATATAATTGCATTAGAACAAGCAATGATCTTTTGTCTAATAATTTGTTTCATTTACAGACGAAAAAGTGATTGTTTTATATATAATATTTAATCAGGATTAATCGCATGATTGTCCATAGTTAATCGTGATAAATCGCAAATTAATTGCACATTTTTTATCGCACATTTTTTGTCTGATCTGGTCAGAAGTCAAGGGACCCTTTTAACCTTGGAGCGTTATTTAACCTCCTTCCTGACACGCTAGTATGACATGGCTGGTACCAATAGATTCTTTAGGTTTTCTACTTTCATATAATGCCAGTATCACTCTACCTTTTAAAACTGAGCCCACTACAACCTCCGAAAGATTGAATACGTTAATGTATTAAATAAATGAGTGCCGTTAAAACGAATTTGCATTAACGCATTATTATCGCTTTAACTTCGACGGCCCCGGTCTGAATATCTCCATCTAAGAATAAAGGAAGGAATCTCTGTCCGTCTTTCCGTATGTCCTTCGCATAACTCGAGAAACGTTAATCCGATCGACTTCACACTTGGCGGGTGTATTGCTGGGGACCCAGGGGAGTGCTTTGTTAAATTTGGTGCAATTTGGACTTGTGACACGTTCGATAATAATAAACAAGCACACAGTGCTCTGTTCAGCAGTGAGGGAGGGGCTTTCCAGGCTCTGCAGGCGGTCCATCATGTCGTCTCATAGTGGGCAGACCACGGGTCATTGCAGTTCACAACGGGACATTTCACTTCCCTGGAGTGAACACGAGCGGAGACGCAGAATCGAACCAGAGTATATTTCACCGTGTGACCGTGAATAAGCCACGGGTGTGTTTTCCCCTGTGAGTACGACTCTATTTCCCCGTTGTCAGACTTGATCCTTGTAAGGTGTCCTTGGGTGTCCAGAAAGGCGCCACTAAATAAAATGTATTATTATTATTACTTGATACTAACTTATAACACTACTGTAATAACGTCACCGCCAGCAAAATACCTCCATTAAACCCATGATCTACTTTATAACCTCAGTGGTCAAAGCAAGCACCTATTTGGAAATAACCTCTGCTAATAAGTGTATTTCACCAATTTTTCTGACCGTGATTAGCCGCGACATGGGTGTGTTCACAGGCCAAGCATTTAGTTCGTTCTGAACAGGCATGTTTTAAACGGGCACTAGTTTTCCTTTAAAAGACAGTTCACATGGTGCCTGTGTTACAGATAAATGCGTTTGTTTTTTTTGACGACATTATCACAGTCGACAGTATAGACATCCAAACAAGTACAAATTTGACAGTGTTGATGGGAGCGGAGACATACAAACTAGATGTTTACATAATGCTCACTAGTCAGTTTACATGAAGATCTGTCAACCACACATGTGTTTTCCCTCTTAACATTGCTTCTCTCCGTGAATATCTTAAACTGGAGAGAGGGGGGGTTTCCCCTTTATCCCGCTGGTAGATGTATGGTTTCCTGCATGAGTGACCCGGGTGTGAATCGGGTCTATTACACACACATAGACAGACAGGAAACAGAAGTAAGAGAGACACCTCCAGGGTCAACATGTGCCATGTTGTGACATTTGATATTCTGTGAAACCATTTTTCTTTTTTACAAACATACATTGATGCATGATGTAGTGAACTGGTGCTGACCTCTTAAAGTACAGGCAGGATATACAATATGACAGGAAACTAAACAATAAACATATTAGATGTATGCAATGAGAGGCAAAATGATGTTCCAGTGCAGCAGCAGCAGCAGCAGCAAGAGGAGCTGGTGACAATATGAGGACATAAACTTACAGTATGTGCTCTGGGATGTATGTAGCTATGAGTTGTTGAAAATCAACCCAATCTCATGGGAACAGGACATTCCAGTTGTCATGAGGATGCATTTCAGACTTTTAGCATGTAAATTTGTACGCCACACAACAAAACTACAGTAATGTCTGCTGTAGTCAGTGTTACCGGTGTTATACAGTGTTTGGGCATACACTGATTACAGTGCTTGGCCACCGGCCCCACCGTCGTTATGCTATTTTTGTAGAAATAAAACCCATTTCGTTCATTTTTTAGTATTAGCGCCGCGTTATCAGTACATAGTGAGACGACGGGCCCTTCAAACTGAAAGTGAAAATGTCTTCTCCGTACGGAGTCACAGCACAGTGTAGCAGGAGTTAGATTTCACACTGGGGAGGAGAGACAGTTGACAGACAAGACGATGGTGGACGATTTGGTGTCAAAGCGAACTATGGCAATATTTTGGATTTAAAGCCAATGCTTTAAGGGAACCATAATGTTAATGAGGCAATCGCTTTTCAGAGGAAAGAGCATTCACAGCCGGTGTTCGCAACGCAGCTGCGCCGGGTGGAAACCTGCAGCCCTACAGCGAAAGCTTGACCGGAGATCCCAGACACACAGCCATCCAATGTTAAAGATCAGTTATTATTAATGTTTATTAACCGGTGGGAAAAATTCCTCACTGTGATATCCCTAGTCCACAGTTAGGATTAGGCAACAAAACCACTCACACTTAGGTTTAGGAAAAACATGGTTGGCAGTAAAATATGTACGGAAACAACGTAACATAAATACGGAAATCATGTCACAAATGTCACTAAAAAACATGTCACTAAAGTAACAAAAAACTCCTGGTTGAAAGTCCTGTGTTTCCCACCCACCGTAAGCGGTCTTTCTCACTTTTTACTCTACGTCACTAGCTCTGAGCATAGCGTACTGTATTTACGCAGATGCGTTTACATCGCAGTCAGTACAGACTACATGACGTACAAATGACACGTCAAAAGCAAGAACGATGTTCTTATTGCACGCCTTTTTAAATTATCGTGCCATTCATGTACCTTTTGGTGTGATCGGGCTGTGAAAATATTCATGTCTGAAGGAGCTGGGAATAAAATGACATGGATGTACTGGTGCACAAAGAAGTAACAACACCAATGCTGTCCTCTGTGCTGTTTTAACGCAGAGCTGTTTTAACGCAGAGCTGTTTTTGGCTCTGCAAGGCTCTACTTAAGAGCCAAATGTTTTTTTTTCTATTTAGTGCAAAGAGACATAACAGGCAAAACTTGGTTCCTCACCTGTTCTTTGGATAAACCTGTCGTCTACCTGCCAAACCTACTGCTTCATTTGGATTGTAAGTTACAATAAATCACTGAACTCTTCCTGCTGCCTCCTCATCCGGACATTTGAATATATTCTGAATATATAATATATAATAGCAAACTGTTGCTGCTAATCACAAGCACACATATAAATACACACACACAGCTGCAGAGTAGGCTGTTTCCTGTATGCCGTTCTCCACATTACTGTTCCATCTGCACAGGCATTTCCTGTCCGACCTTGAAATCAGGCCCTCACCCACGACCAACATCACTCCGCACACACCCATGCACACTCTTCCCTCATTTCCCCACATACCCATGTGCTTTTTGACATCCTTTTTGCGCAACAGTCACACATCCATTCACATACTCATTCACCATCCAAACCCACAACACCCTCATATGTTCACTTGAGCACTGACAAGTGTCCAAATTAAAGAGTGACTTGGCAAAAACAATCAGCAGTGGAAGATAAATACGTAATGCCTCAAACCTGTAATTATTAGTTATGAAAAACTAAACTCCTATGGGGAAACAACTTGGCATTGTTTTCATGACTAGAAGCTAAAATACAGCACAAACTTGAACTTTACGAGCACCTAGAGTTACTCCAATCTGCCACTTTCACACCGGGGAGCCGTGATGTCATCAATCAGTAACCCAGCGCTCGAGCAGCGGCCAGCCTTCCCCAAACTGGCCACATGTGTTTTTATTCAGCGAGAAAGTTATAGCAGAAAAGGTTAGGTCACAGATAGTTTACAATAATATTATTCATGTAAAGGAAAGTGGAAACGATCCCTGCATGTGACTTCACTCTGTTTACACAAGCATGCCCTGAATACATTGATATCGCCAGCCAGTAAAACTCACCACACACACACACACACACACACGCACACACACACACACACACACACATTACACATTAATTGCATGAACTGGATTTCATAAGGTGAAGGAAAGGAACCGAGCCAAAGTCCGACAATTAGCAGAGATTTAAAATAACAACTGAGGGCCTGAGGCGTAGTGTTAAAGCAGAGGAGACATAATGAGAGTAAGAGTTATGATTCCAACTCGCAGGAGAAACAGAGACACTGTTGTAGTGTTGAAATATGCAATGCCAAGTTGTTACAGCTCTTGGAATGGCTCCCTGGTTGTGTTTAATACTGACTTGATGAGGAAAATATTGATTAAAATACGGCACATTAGATCATGGAATAGGCATTTTGTAAATGAATGCTGTTGGCCATGTTTTAAGACCAGTGGCAGGAGAACTGGATGGGTGCAAGCTATAAACGTACTATTTTTGCTTTACAAAACTGTTTTGTCCAAGTGAACATGTGTATGTGTGCAGATTATGTGTGTCTGACTTGTATTAATAACATTGTGGGGACTCGCTTCCCATTTTGAGGGCTGGTCCCAGTGGGCTACCTCCGGGTATGAGAAGTGAAGCCAATGCTGAAGTGCTTTAAACTTGCATTCTTTCTAATATCCAGCAGGGGGCGACTCCTCTGGTTGCAAAAAGAAGTCTGATTGTATAGAAGTCGCTGAGAAAATGACCCTACTTCTCACTTGATTTATTAAACATTGTAAACATGAGTTTATGTTCTCAATCATTAAGGTTTCAAGGTTAAGACTTGTTTTTTCCTTGAGGTCAGGGTACGTCTCATGTGATGCAATGTCCTCCTAAGTGATAAAAACAAGTATCTGTGTGTGTTACAGTCATAGTTTCCGTGTGAAAAGAGGACACGTCATCAGACACACAGGATACAGCACCACAATTCCCACGGGAGAATACAGAACATAGCAAAGGAGAGAGAGAGATGTGGTTATGACTCTCAACATTCACACGGCTGTTGTCCAGCTGAAATAAATAGTTGAGACCATCTGCAAAAAGGTTTTGCTCTTTTTTACTCTTCCTGCCTTCTTAATTATTTGAGAAAGTTTGCGTTTCCTCTAATACGAAATATCACAAAATACTTTTTAACGCTTGGGCCCCGATCACACTGAGACGCGTCGCTATAGAAACCATAGCCGTACCACAGGAAAAAAATGGTTTTGTGGGCGACGCAGCTGCCGTGCGCTCCTCACCTGTCAAGTGTCAAGTGTCGTGTTTACAGCTTGTTTCTGCTGTCCCCAAGTGGCCAAAACATACTCTACTGCAGGTCCAGAGGGTCCAGTCGCAGCTTGAGTTTCATGATAGTAATGTGCTATATAGAAGCTGTGATATATGCAGTCAAAATAAAAATACTTTCCTGCTATGTATAGGTCAACATGTTTAAACCGATTTTTGGATTTGGAAAAAAAAAAACACAAACTGAAAATAAAAGTTGATTTTACTTGAATGAATTCAAATCGGTGCCCTCTTTTCCTCCAGGACTGCGTTCTACAAGAAAAAAAACAAGAATGAGGATGAAGAGACTCTCAGTTACTGGTAAAGGTAGAGTACCTTCATCTGTTCTCCCATCCCTGTATCTTCTTTGTTATTCAGACTCACTTCTGTAGCCATTACGCTACTGCTGGCCCCGTCAGCTGGTCAAACTTTGTTTTAAAAAAAAAAAAAGAAATGCAACATAGTCTTTTTCACTAACCCACACACCAATAAAAACACACCCATTTCCATAAAGAGTCAACCTTATGTCATTTTCCCAGTAGACTGGAGCATCTGCAGCAAATCAACCTCGCTTCCTCCCTCCTTTCTCTCTCTGTCTCCCACTCACTTGTTTCCTCCATTTATTTTTCATTTTTCAGTTTTTAGGAACAAGTGTGAATGGCCAAAAACATCCTTCCTTTATCTCTGAAACAACCACACAGTCTTTGGCTCTTACTGTAATGCAATGTTTGCTGTCATGCACAGGTGCTTATCTTCAGCCTGTCTCAGCAGTTAAAATGCTGCCCCGAGACTCCAAAATGGAAAGAATAATAGAAAAAGTGATTGCTAGATGCCTTCCCCCAACACTTAACTCTTTTGAATTGCATTATAAGGTGGGATCACTGTGATCCATGTATGTATAAAGATGTATAAAGAGAATTGGATACAACATTGGAGGTGGATATACCATGTGAAACCAGAAGTCAACATTGATTTATTTGTGACGTAACTTCCATACTTAAGTTACACCACTTCCCGAGTTATTTTAAGCCAAACCACGATCTTTTCCTAAAACTAACTAAGACGATTTATTGCCTAAACCTAACCAAGACATTTTGTTGTCTAAACCTAAGGATGTTGTTTCCTGTGAAGACGGAAGTTTATTTTGAAAAGACTGTATGCATGTAGCGGGCGGAAATTGACACGTGTTGCTGGACATTGGTAGGAAAACAAACGAAAAAAGAGGAATAACTTTTTTTGTAAGATATCATACATCAGAATACGTTGCAGTAGGCTACATGACTTTATTGACTCAAGATCCCAGTTCACACACTGGAAGTCCCCCCCCACCCCCCGCCCCTCCTTGTGCACGCCGTTAATGGAGCAGGACCTGTCTATGCAGCGCAATGGACACATCTACTCGCTGGAATTTCCCATGGCTGATCGTCATCTACGGTCACGGACGCCTTCCACCCCCGCCATCTCGCCCACTCTCCATCCCAACGCAACAAAGAGGGAAAACAAATCAAACAATTCAGTTTCCCATATTCTCTCTGTCTGTCAGCATATGGTTCCAATCAGCTGTGTGTGTGTGTGTGTGTGTGTGTGTGTGTGTGTGTGTGTGTGTGTGTGTGTGTGTGTGTGTGTGTGTGTGTGTGTGTGTGTGTGTGTGTGACACCATGTGAATGTTTTTATTTTCCATACATTTTCTCTTCAGATACAAAGCTCTTTGTCCACACTCTTTCTCCATCTCGTTGGCTCCTCCTTCCTCTCACGCCCTCTCCATCTTCCTTCTCTCTCTCTCTTTCTCTGTCTCTCTTTCTCTCTCTCTCTCTCTCTCTATTTTAGTCTTGCTTTTCTTGGCTGCAAGTCAGACCTCAGGCAGACCTAGAGGTCTTTTTCCCAAGCGATCTCCAGGGTGGACTCCAGGGAACAGAACGCAATCACACACACACACACACACACACACACACACACACACACACACAGACCCTGCTTTCACATGCTCTGTCCATTTCCTCCTCCGTCTCTGCTCCTATCCCATATCTTTCTCTGTCTGCACCTCCTTGTTGACTCATACAATATTGTTGCATTACTGTTAAACTGTGTTGCAGTCATGGTTTATTGGAAAACAGAGAACACAGTGTTCAAAATCAAGTGTTGTGTTCTTGGCCCAGCGGTGCTCTCTGCTACACGCACGCCCATTTGTACATTACATGCTTTGTGGGTGTTTTAAGGCTTTATTTATCCAGGTTAGTCCAACTGGGATTAGGGATCTCATTTACAAGGGAGACCTGGTCGAGACTGCAGCAGCACATTTAGTCAGACAGAACAACTGCAAATACAAATGCACCCACAAGGTTGATCGAGTGCTATAGCTTCTCAGTGAATTTAAGATTGAATAACACTGAAGGATATTATTTGTTGATAACAAGATCTGTGCTGTATCCTTTACTCCACCCTGCAAAAAAAAAGGTATTTACAAAAAAACTACATGAGTTACTGTATAAAATCTTTGCATTAAAATTGGCATCAAATTCATTTGAAATGGCAATTATGTACAATCAGTGATGGAAGAAGTCCTCAGATCTTTTAATTTAGTCTTTTTTAAGTCTAAATCTTTAAGTATAAATAGCAATAGCACAATGTAGAAATACGGTTACAAGAAAAAGTAATGCGTTCAAACTTGTACTTCAATAAAAGTGTGGGAATTAGCATCAAAATATACTTAAAGGTACAGTGTGTAACATCTAGCCGTATCTAGCGTTGAGGTTGCAGATTACAACTGCTCCCTGTGTGCCAAGCGTGAAGGAGAGCTACGGACGTGAAAATGCGAATGGCCCTATCTAGAGCCAGTTGTTGTAAGAGTAGCGTAGGTCATTTGGCGCAGAGCCAGTGTGTGTGTGTATGTGGGAAGTGAGTGGTGAAGCAAGAGAGAGAGAGAGCGAGGCCGAATGTGTGTGAGCGAATCAGTTAGCTAGTGGAGCAGAACACAGCGTTAGTTTAGCTTTGAGAATAACAAGTGAATGTACAGTGAAGTTGCAGTTTGTGCAGTTTGTTTCCCGTGTCTTGTTTCCCAGGGGCGGAGTGGAGTGACAATAAGTGTTTGGTTTGTCCTTTCTGGGCTACTGTAGAGCAGAGGCGGACTGGGACTGAAATTCAGGCCGGGACTTTGAGATGAAGAGGCCCTTTAATGCGATAATTCTAACACTGATAAAGTTGGGAGGGGCTGCTTTTATCTTCCCTCATTACTGAAAGTATTAGATTGGCCCACTCTGACAGCCAGCGTTCTGCTCTGTGCTGTCTGCGGCTGCGAGGGCCAAGCTGGCCTATGCCGGGGTAGTAAAAAAAAAAGAAAAAAGATTGGCCCACCGGGAAAATTCACAAGCCTCACGATGACCAGTCCACCCCTGCTGTAGAAACATGGTGGCCGGCTCTGTGAAGAGAGGACCTGCTCCCTATGTAGATATAAACGCCTCATTGTAAGGTAACGGAAAGACAACGATTCTTATTTTCAGGTGATTATACACTAAAGAAAACATAGTTCTGAATATTATATTCCATTTCTGCCAATGGATCCACCTAATTGTTACACACTGGTCCTTTAATGTTGCAGCTAGTGGGTGGAGACAATTTTAAATACTTATATACTGCTGGATCGCTTAATGTATAATAACACATAATTTTTTAAATCATATTTTGTATTAATAATTTGAATCTCGAAAGTAATTAGTAACTTGAGTAAAAATACAATATTTGTCTCCAATATACTTTACTAGTTATATACTTGTAGCCCACTTTTTAAGTGTATGAAAGTACACTTTAAAGTATACTCTCAGTAAACAAGTAGTTTATTAGTTTTTACTGCAGGTATACTTGTAAGTTTTCTTTAACTTATAGTACTTAGCCTAATTATTTATGCATTAGATAAATGTTCTTTTGCTGTTTGACTTGATATTTTGCGATGAGATTAAAAAAGAAAAAAATGTTTTTTTGCAGAATTTTTTTTTTTTTTTTTTTTAATTTCTTGAAAATATAAAGTAAATTTATATCAAAACATGCATTTACAAACTCTCACACCCTCTAATAGGCTACTCTATCAAAAAGTAAGCATAAGCCAAATATACTTAGACTTTTCTGTATACTTGTCAGTAGAAGCCAAGTATACTTAAGGATAATTTTATTAAGCATATCTTTGATAAGTAGATAAACTGAAAGCATACTCTCTTGTTTCAAGTTTAAAAGAAGTGTACTAATGGCACAGTTGAATAAACATCTTTTTGGTAAGGGTCGAGCTACAACCATTTTATGCATAGTTATTGTATTAACTTATTATTGTATATTACTGTTTTGCTTTATTTTATGATGTCTTGATACATTGCTGCTTGTTATTAACTGTGAAGGTGTCCTTGAGTGCTTTGAAAGGCGCATATAAATAAAATGCATTATTATTATTACCTAAAAATTGTACTCAAGCACAGTAAATGTATGTATGTTACTTTCCCCCACTTTATGCAAGCAATATTTAGTTAGGTAACTGTGAAAAAGACAGTAGTGTTATGGTGCTAATGTGACATAACACTGATGTTATCTACTGTATGTGAGAACAAAGTTCACCATCCAACAGAGGCAACGGCAGGATTGCAGTGCTCTCTAGTGGTGAGGCAGGGTGGAGTCCAGATGTTCCAGTTTTAGGATTTTGTCATTAGCAGGGAGTTACTGGTGGTTTCTAATGTGAAAACAACAAAATGTTTTCTAAAAAACTTGTGAGAAGAATACTACTACTACGGATACTTCTACTGTGAGGTTAATGTTTGGACTTTCATGTGAGATTTCTTTTAGGGATTAAAACATTCACAGTGATTCAATGTTGTAGAACAATGAAAGCAAGAAAGAAATCAAAGTACGAACTTTTTATAGGCACTGAAAAACAACATTCAATTAGGAGACCAATTATGACACCTCTTTTGCTGGTAAAAGCTTACTGGCATGTGGTTGGGAGGGGGTGAAAGAGAAAAGGGAATGAGAGGGGTTAGAAAGGGAGAAAGGATGTTACGCCTCTTCTTTGTCTCCTCTCTCTCTCCTCCTCTCTTTCTTCTCCCTTTCCTCATTTTCTTTCCTCTCTTCAATCTCTCCTTCCTCTCATTTCCTTCTCTGTCTTTCACTGTCTCCCTTCCTCTTTTCTTTCCTTCTTCAGCCTCTTTTCTGTCTTCTTTCCCTCCTTTTTCATCTTCGTCTTCTCTTTGTCAGTTTTTAAGGCGAGCTCCTGAAAAGACAGACAGCAAATACTGTAATTGAGTATTTTTTCTTTGAAAGACTAAATTTGAAAAAAAACAAAACTGTTATAATCCAACAAGTTATAATTCATTCAAACCTTGCTTGGGGGCCCTTCTGTGTGGAGTTTGCATGTTCTCCCCATGTTAGTATTGGTTTTCTAAAAAAATTGGACTCTAAAAGGATGATGGAAGTTATAATTCAAATCAGAATGATCAGCTGATGTGGTGTACCTGAAGTTCAACATTTTGCTGGATCAGGAGCTGCATCTCCTCCTCCATCTTGCTCACCTCTTCCTTGCTGAGCCCCTTCTTCTCCACCTCTCTGCTCCGTTTCTGCAGCTTCTGAGTTTCCTTAAAGGTCTCCTCTTCTTCACTGTCTCAATCTGGCAGATCTCCGTCTCTATTGCTCTCAGCTTGGCCAGATTTCCCTCTTCCAGTGCCATCATTTCCTTTCGGACACATCATCATGATCACATCATCCTTTTCCTGGATGATCTGGCTCGCCTTCTTCTCACAGTCCTGCTGCAGAGTTTCCAGCTCGGCGACTACTTCCTTCTGTTTAACAATCCACCAGCTTTCCACCTCTTCATTTAACTGTATCACAGCTTTGTCAAAGGGAAGTTGACTTTCCTTCAAGGAGTGGACTTCCATCTTTTTTTCTTTAATTTTTCTCTCCATCTCCTTGCGCTGAGTGTCAAACTGTTTTTGACTGGCTCTTGCAGACTCTAAAGCCTTACCCATGTCATTTCTGACCATAAACAGAGTTGACACTATAGAGTCCATTTCATTCAGCTACTGTACTTCTTCTTTTCTTCCTCCTTGTTGACTGTCTGTACCCTCAGTGCAGCATTTTCTGCAGCCAGTTCCTTGTATTCCTCGTCGCAGACCGTTCAGTATTCTGATGAGATCACACTGAAGGACACATGCAATAGACAAGTGAATGAAATGTAGCCATTTGCATCTGTTGTAAAGCAACCCTGAATCACTGCCAGCAAAATTAAATTCCCTTCATTCATTGCTTCAGCCAAAACAGTCAAATTCTCAATTTATTATTGAGTGATGGTATTTAAGGGAAGTTGTGTCTGTATTTCACCTAAATACAGTCACTTAATAGCAAATAGAAATATCCTCAACAGTCAACTGCATAGTATCCACAAAAACTAATGTCAGGTAAACTAAACTACAGCGGCACCAAACCCCTATTGTGTCCATTACTCGACAAAAAACATATTACTGCAATCATGTTGTAAAATTCAAAACACTACAGTTCAGATGTCTCAATACGACAAATTTGTGTAATTTACAGACAATTTTGGAAATGAAAAACAAAATGTATAATATAATTCAATCATTTTTCCACATCGCTTTAATATATTTAATAGCCTATACTGTAGATAATATGGGGAAAAGAAGTGACCATTCAGTCTGAATATCAGGCTACCCTTCTCTTGAAAATTATTCGCAGTAATTATATTTGTTGAAGGTTTAGACATAAGGTAGAAAAAGAAAAACTAGGCTGTCCTAAGTAAGTGTAGTGCTAAAAAATAAATAGCCTAAAAATGTTTCTTGCTTAGAAAATCTCACCTCGTCTTCTGAGTTGTTGCTTTTCTCCTCGTCTGCTGAACACTGATTCTTTAGCGATATTGGAGTTGTAGTATTTGCTTGTAGTTCTGGTGTACTTTCCATAGTTGTAGTTTTCCTCTGAGAGATGTTTTCTCTGTTGAAGGTCAACCATGTTGTTTTTTTTCTAAACCTAACTGTAATGGTTTTATTGCCTGAACCTAAGCAGTGTTTTTGTTTACTTGACAACATTAAGCACGTGTTTACTGCGACCAAAAAAGAGGGTTCTGACAAAGCGTCTGCATTTTGTGTAATTACAGGGACCTCAAAATGTTACAAATCCATACAACTATTAAACAAATCAATGCTCTTCTTTACAAGAGCGCATCCAAAGGGAGTGTGTATTTGTAATAATAAGTCTGTCTTATAGCACACAGCCCTGGTTACCACCTCAGAGATCCAGATACTGGACACTAAAAAGAAAAAGGACCATTGTTTATCTATTTTTGTTTGCATTCATATGTGGATGCACTATCTAGTGTACGTTACAGTTATTACGTTACAATTGTCTCTTGTTTGAAAGTGCCTTTATGGTTCTTCACGTCTGAACCCGGGTAGTCAGCACGCCGTTTTTTATATACCAGCTATGAAAATTACCAAAACAAAATTCTGTTGAAGCAAACATGCAACCATTGTGGAAATGAAAAAGCGTTCCCTTAAATGTACTGTGTTGAAGCTTGAACTTATTTTGAAGCTCGATCTTGTGAAAACTGACCAATTTTGACTTTTTTACTAACATACATAACATGTATTCCTACAAGGTTTGGGCGATGGGACGATCCATACCATGAAACAATATACATTTGTGTACTTTATGATTTAAACTGAAGTAACTTTCCCTTCGATATCTGTGGTCAGTTGTGGGCAAAGTTGTTCAATGAGCAGTCCTGTTTTATGACAGTTTTCGATTTTTATATGATTTTTTTTTTTTTTTTTGCTCTTTTGACAACTTTCAATTCACGAGTATTCTGTGATGTGTTCAGATGTTCGAGGAGGAAATTAAAAAAAACCTCAAAACCCTGATTACAAAAAGAAACAATCAACAGCAACACACTGTCACAACATGCTGAGCTGCAAAGTCATAATGGGGAAAGATATCAAATAAACATTAGCTGTTGTTTGTTCCAATTCTGCTTTTTTTTTTTAAAACTCTAATATATTCCAAGATGTAAAGAACAAATCAGAGCCAACTGTTGGCATTTCAAATAAAGTGTAATGAGTACTGAAGAAGCTTGAACAATCTTCTACAACTCAATTCCAACACAGTTTCAGTCTCAGTTCTTTAGTAATTCATCAATATTTTAGGGTTATTAGCAAAAAACTGTAAACAAACTGGCACACTGAAATCCAGGGAAAGCTATACTGTGCTTGTCAAATCCAGGTTAATTACTCCTGTAAACCAAAAGGATGAAAATAGGTAGACAAAAGCATCATTTTATTTTTCTAATTTACAAAACAGCCTCAAACTGTCCAAATACCACCTCCTCTTCCTCTTTTTCGCCTGCTCAACACAGAGGTTTGCCACAGTTCACTTTCTAGCAGGACTGTCCTAATTGGTTGCCATGGGGACCAAAGATGTGGATGTTAAGTATCTAGGCTTTCTCATCATCACTCCCTGCCATGCTGCTGTCTGTAGAGTCTGCTTCCTCTTCCTCTTCCTGTTGCTGTGGTTCTGTTTTTGGTTGATGTTCGGGCTCCGTGGTGCTGGAGGGTTCTGTGGGTTCTGTTGTGGTGGTGGTGCCGCCCTCTGCTGGCTTGGCGGTGTTGTCCTGCTGGCCCTGATCGCTTCCGTCCAGGAAAGTAGACCAGCCCTTCAGTCGCTCCTCCCGCTCGCGTGTCGTCTCTTCCACCTGCACAAAAAGAATTAGCATGTAAATTCTTACCAGATGTAGAGTGTAAGTTTAAAATCTAAGATATCACAATAACTCAAATATCACGTGACTTGTTTGTAAGAGTGATGACCGACAGGCTCCGGTAGCCTATTGGTATGTTGGTATTTGTACGTTATCCTGACTGTTATTCACTAATATGGATGAAGCTTCAAAAATGTTGCATCCGTAAAACTTTCATAATAAAACTCAATGGCATATTTTCATCATCCCTCTGGCTTGCTAAATGCCCATTTTGTATTTTGCATTTGGTTTACCTGATAGTCTGTCGTTCCATCCCAAAGCAGAGCAGTCAGCTGCCTTCCTCCAAACCAGCGACCATTGAACGACTGAATGCATGCATCGGCTTGCTCGGGTTCCTTGAATGCGACCGATGCCACGCCGTCTGGGTGTCTCTGCAGCATCAACACAACCACATACCAGCTCCTTATTGATGCCGCTAACATAAAAAATTCAAACCATTCTGCTATGACTATGTAACAACACAAATGACATCAAACTCACGTCAAAGAGGATGACCTTCTTGACCTCCCCGAACTTCTCACACTCTGTCCGCAGATCCTCGCGATACTCATTCAACTCCAGGGGGTCTTCCTACAAAAGGCCAACACAGAGATTAATACCCTCAATGAACAGTGAGTGTGTGAGTTTGTGAGCGTGTATGTGCATGTGTGTGTGTCTCTCCACACCTCAAAGTCACTCGGGTGGAACATGTTCCTAATGATGACAACTTTTTCATGCCTCTTCCTCACGTCTCCTTGCTTCTCTGGCCTCCAGTCCAGCTGTCTACACAGAGAAAGACACAGACAAAAGGAATACTCAATTACTCGTCGTCTCTTAATCCACTTCATCATTTTGGGGAGTGTTTATCCTGACATTGCTTAGTGGCACTTGTGGGAGGTCAAACAAAAAAGAACAAGGAAATAAAGTTTACTTCTGTTGCTGCTGCATCTTCTTCCTATAATCTTTGTTCTTCTTCTTCTTCTTGCTGGCGTCATACTGGCCCTTTAGCTCAAACCGTGCCGCTTCCACGTGGAGTCGGTAACCTCGGACCTCTGACTCATCTATCAGACGCAGAGCCAATGCCACTGACTCCTTCTGCAGAGAATCACAAACATTGCACACTGTCACGTCACTTGAGTGTAACGCAATACTAACTAATGCTTATGATCTGTACAGTGTTATTCAAAGCCAAAAACCACGCGGCTGTGGAAACTATAAATTAAGCTTTAGGCGAGCAGAAGGACAGACAGACCTTGAGATAGCAGCAGAGACCATCGCCCTTCAGATTTCCCTCTTTGTCCTTGTAGAGTTTGACCTTGTACTCCTCAGTGATGGGGTCCCGCATCACAATGCCGCACTTGGACATCAACTCAGCAAACTCCTCAGTGCTGATGTCAGGGGGCAGGCCTGAGGAGGAAGAAGATCAGGAGAGAAAAATGAGAGAGAGTGAGATAGGATGAACAGTCAGCTACTCAAAGAGAAAAGAAGTTAGTTAGCGATACCAACCTGATACGTAGACATTTGTGTTTTTAGTGTCTTCGATATCAAACCATCCTATAAGCACAAAAAAGGGGAAAAAAGCATTTATCAAAAGATGCGTTTGTACAAATTAAACTTTGAAATTGTACATATAATACTGGCAATAGTCATTATTGTAAGCAGCGAGAAATGTGGAAACATACACTCTTAAAAAACACCATTATAATACCACCATTTGGTGATTCCCGTTTGTGTGTTAGTTACTGCATTGGTTTTCTCTCGTCCCTCTGGTTGTGGATGACGTTTACCTGGGTCTGCTTTCCTCTTCTCCCCTTTCTGTTTGGCTTCTTTAGCTTGGGCCTCCTGCTGGTCGTCTGGGTCTGGCTTCTTGGTGGCAACTCCTGGTTTCTCCTTTTCTGAGGCCTTGCTGTCTGGTTCTGGGGCTGCTGGGTTGGAGCTGCTCACTGCAGCTTGGTTGGCATCTGGATCTCCGTCCTTAGTGAAGCCATAGTTGGCCTGGTAGGCAGCAATGAAGTCCTCTGTTATCTAGAGAAACAAAGCAAACCTACTTAAAGCCTCAGTAGGCAACAGTTTTTTGGCATCATTGGGCAAAAATGTTATAATAACCTTTCAGCATATTGTATTTCAAGTGTTCTGAGAGAAAGCTAGACTCCTGCACCTCCTCATGACTCTGCTGTCAGGCTTTAAAAAATGTAGCCCGTGACAGGAGACTTTGACCAATCACAGGTCATTTCAGTGAGAGAGCGTTCCTATTGGTTGTGCTCTGGTCATGTAAGCGGTGCTTGGTATTTCCTCAAGAGATTTCAACGTGGCTGCCGGGTCACAAACGTTCTCATTTTACAACTAAACCGTGCACTACAAGATGATTCTGAAAACATTTGAGGCAAGAAATAGGCATTACAGCAACAGAATATTGATTCGTATTTAATCAGCGCTGCCTAGTTTGAACGTTTGGTCGGAGTTCGCGAGTGATTGACAGCCGGCTCTCATAGACGGAAGCTGGACAGCGGACGCCAGATCAGCTCTGACTGGTTATTTTCCTCTGGTCTGTGAAATCCTGCAGATGCCGTTAGGAGCATCGGAGGACACAGAGGAACATGATTTTTTTTCTGATTACCTGTTTCATGTACTACTGTCAGGATATAGCAACCGTTTTATAAAAATAACTTTTTTTAATCATATTTGCTCCAATCTCGCCTACGTCAGCTTTAACATTAATACAAAAACTGTTAATAATACATGCAAAAAAATAGGCCTGCAATCCAGTTTAGGGTGCAGTGACATCTGTATTTAGTGCTTCCACTTGTGTTTGGGTCACCAATCATGCATTTTATTGCCATGTGTGATTAGTGGCAAGTACAACCCATAATCAGTGTTAACAAAGGCCATATACAGTACATGTGTATGCAATATATATGCTCACATATAGCAACAGAAAGCAAGAAAGATCTGAGGCTCAGGGACTGAGAGCCACAGGAAAACTAAAGCTGAGAGGTAAAGAAAAGTTCATACTTTAGGGAACCAGGCCTTCTTTTCATGGTCCCATTCATACACAGTCCCATCCTCTGGGTCAGTGTAGGTGTTGGGGTCAGAGCCATCCTCATTTCTCCGGTCATAGAGTTCCTGCATCCGCAGCTGCTCCATAATCTCTTTGTTGGCATTTGATTGATCCGTCATCTGCAACAAGAATGTGAAATATTAAATCATCCACGTCGACAAGCCAAAGCAGTTGTATTATGCCCCAAATGTGGCAACATGTTGATTTAAGATCCTGCTTTTTTAATTTCCTAATTATAATTTCAGAAGATGTTAAGATTTAGGATGATTTGGTTAGCCATTATAAATCAGAAAAGAAAGCAAAGAAGCTTGACCATAGATAGATAGATAGATAGATAGATAGATAGATAGATAGTAACTTTATTGATCCTGAGGAAAATTCAAGTTTCCAGCATCACAGTTCCATAGTGCAAAACATCTTAGTAAAAAGGCAGTAAAAAAAGTTAGTAGTGCAAAGTACAAAACAATATACCAGATATAAAAATACAAGGAGATGAAGAAAAACTGTTAAAAATGAGTATAATGCAGGATAACTCCAGTAGCTTAGTCTATGAAAGTGCACTGTATGCATTATTATCCATACATTTCCATGCTCCTGACACAACAAAGCTTTTGCAAAAAAAAAAAGCCATTAGCACAACGCCAACCAATCATATGTTGACTGACCACTGTCACCGCCCAGTAAGTCATGAACAAGGTATCAACCAGCTGCTTTAATTAATCACAACTGAGAGCTGACAGCTTGAATCAGATTGTAGGCAAAGCTAATGCTAGTTTAGACACATTAAACTCTGCTGTCTGTGTTTACACTGGCTGTTGAGGTTCAGGACCATTCACTGATATGCAGTAACATCTGGAGGTGTGTGATTGTGAGTATTATTAAGATAGTACACAGCAGGTAAAGGTAGTATTAGTTAGTTGATGTTAGCCAGCATGGCTAGTTAGCTTATCGTTACCTTTTACAATAGTCCAGGCGACCTATACTCTGGTAGGTGCAAAAGAGAAGAACTCCGTGTAAAAAACGCAACCACAGAACCGGTATATTTATGATAATTCAGCTAGTGTTATAAATGAGTTGTACTTGTAAGATGAAGCACTGCGCGCTAACGTTTACCCCCTACATCCGGTAGTTTCATGAAGTACTTCCGGTGTCAGGTTTCGTTTGCGCATGTGTGGCAACTGAGATATGAAGCGCTCGATTTGTGATTCTACATTTTCATCATAGCAGCCACAGAGTGTAAACACCTAGAACCAGCAACCTCTACTGTAAAAGGAGCCATCGTAATATGAGAATAAAGTCATAACTTTACGAGAAAAAAATGTCATAACTTTACTTGAAAAAAGGCGTAATATTACGAGAATAAAGTCATAACTTTACGATAATTTTTTTTTAATATTACAAGAATAAAGTCATAACTTTACAAGAAAAAAAGTAGTAATATTACGAGAAAAAAGTCTTAATATTACGAGAATAAAGTCATAACTTTACGAGAAAACAACTCGTAAAATTACTACTTTATAATATTGACTTTATTCTCATAATATTACAACTTTTTTTCTCATAAACTTGTGACTTTATTCTCTTAAACTTGTGACTTTATTCTCATATTACAACTTTTTTCTCATGAACTTGTGACTTTATTCTCATAAACTTGTGACTTTTTTCTCTTAAACTTGTGACTTGATTCTCTTAAACTTGTGACTTTATTCTATAGTATTACAACTTTTTTCTTATGAACTTGTGACTTTATTCTCATAAACTTGTGACTTCATTCTCTTAAACTTGTGACTATTCTCATAATATTACAACTTTTTTATTTCCATGTTTACAAATCCTCAGGGAGCCACTAGAGAGGAGCTGAAGAGCCGCATGTTGAGGGCCCTCGGGTTGCTAAGAGACCACCAACCCAAAACGAACGATCACTCCGCCCCGCAGTTTAAACACAGCACGAGGTGGACCGGTGTGACAAAATAAGCGCCGACGGCTCAGCTGCCTCAGCTTTCACTGAGCTAGCTAGCAGGTGAGTTCATTTAGCTCGTCTTTCCTCTGGTTCGACATGGCGGAGGGTCCGGCCAACCTTCCTCCGGGAGACCCGCAGCTCATCGGTATGATCGTGGAGCATCTGAAGAACCGGGGGCTGTTTGACGAGTTCCGTCGGGACTGTCTCGCCGACGTTGATACGAAGGTAACTAGCTAGTCAGCTAACTGAGGCTAGCTGGGCTTCTTCTATGGTTTAACGTTAGCCAGACTCAAAGCCAATGTTAGCTAATGTTGCTAATCAAGCTTGTAATCACTTATAATTGGTATTTAGCTAGTTATTAAATCGTTGCCGTTAAATTTAGCCGTGTGCTTGTGTCATTGTTTTTTAATAATATATTATAATAATAATTGTGTAATAATATTTTATAATATAATAATAATATATAATATATATATATAAAACGTTATATATAATTATTATAATAAAATAAAATAATAATATTATAATATATTATAATTTTCAAAAAAGACCTTAAATTTAGCATTGTTTTTTAATAATATTATATAATAATATATTATAATTATTATAATTAAATAAAATAATATAACATATCATTTTTAAAAAAACACCTTAAATTTAGGCTTGTGGCATTGTTTTTTTAATAATATGATATAATAATATATTATAATATTATATACTAATATAATATAATAATTATTATAATAAAATAATTATATAATATATTATAATATAATAAT
>CAKAOH010022536.1:0-13683 GCA_916701665.1 Sebastiscus tertius
TATATATCAACAAATAAATAATGATATTGTAGGCTAAGCTACCCAGCAGTACAGATAAAAAGGTGATTACTACTTTTATTTAAGTAAAAGGTCTGAGTACTTCTTTCACCACTGTGAGCTTAAAATAATTGAAAAGGCGTCCGGGAAAGTTTATGCAAATGACCTCTGACGCGATGTGAACGACAGCCGGCGAGAGCCAATCCCGTTTTGATTGAGTTATTTACCGAAGCGTTGACACCATTTTTAAATGATTTTTTTTTAGCTCAGCATCTCGTAGTTTGACGTTCAACCAGTCATGATTCATGCAAATGTTCTCTTGCCTCTGACATATAACGTATGCTAATGATTAACTGGCATTAAAATAAAACAGTAAATGTGTGTTGTTTCAGATTCACACCTAAATATCTCTCACACCCACTGAGAGGAAGGCTGCTTTTACACAATGAATGTGTTTCAGGTTACTTCCTCTTTTTCCTCAACGTGTTTTCTTCTTTCTTCCTCTCACAGTTTGACTCTATCAGCTCACTGTTTCCCTCCAGATCGGCTGCTTTCACTGGACACTTTGAGCTTTTTACAGTTAGTATTTATCTTTGAATGCTGATTTGGCGTCCAAGAAAATAACATCACCAGAGGGCCATGAGCTCAAACTGCGCTGTGTCGCGAGCATAGACTGCTCTCTTCTGCCAGGAAGCAACGGTTGGTGTAGCTCTATTGTCGTCCGGTGGAAACAGTATGGATTATAGACACTGTTCAGTTCCAGAAACAGGCTGAGATAACGAAAAGGGAAATTGTTTTTTCATAAATCGGTAGAAATACGGGAGAATTGTGACCCCGGGAGGAAACCGGGAGAAGGCGTTGAAAAATGTGAGTCTCCTGGGAAAATTAGGAGGGTTGGAAAGTACGGATCTGTAGTTTTCACTTCAGCACAGTCACAGTTTTATCACAGCAGCATCTAGTAGACGTCAGAGAAACTGCAGCTGAACATTTCAACACCGACTGCCGCTGAGAGACGTTGATATATAAAGTGATGTCGTCGTTATACAGTAATTTATTGAGTGACATTAAACTTCTTTCACTTTAAGTAGCTTTTAAAGGAATCAGGGATTATAATTAGGCTGCATGTGTTGAAACCAGAGACACGGACGATCACTCATCACGCCTCTGAGTTCATGTCGTTTTCTTGACTGTTGCTGCTTTATTTCAACATGAAACCACAATGACATGTTCCTACTGAGGGCTTCCCTTTTTTTCACCAACTACATCGGAGTTACAAAAGGGCGTCGTTACAACACTTGAAACGCTTCTCTCAGTGACTCTGCAGGTTATCAGTGTGTTAATATTAACAGTTAGACATGTGGTTATTAGTGGTGGAAGAAGTACTCAGATCCTTTACTGAAGTAAAAGTAGAAATACCAGAAATGCCACAATCTAAAAATACTCCACTACAAGTAAAAGGCCTGAATTCAAAGTACAGAAGTTTTATCAGCAAAATCTACTTAAAGTAAAAGTACTCATTATGCAAAATGTCTCCTTTCACAGTATTATTACTCTGTTTGTATCAGTGACACATACATGTAAGAGCATACTTTGTATACTACTGGGTAGTACTTGGTAGTACTGGGTAGTACTGGGTAGTTTCTGCACCTCTTCATGGCTCTGTTTTCAGGCTTTAATAAATCTATCCCGTGACGGGAGACTTTGGCCAATCAAACTAGGGATGCACCGATACCACTGTTATTCAGACCGAGTACAAGTACTTCCATCTGGGTACTCTCCGATACCGAGTACCGATACGAGTACTTCTCTGTGTCTAAAGACCCTCGTTAACAGCCAGCTGGAGGGTGTGAGCGACACACGGCAGGCTGAGGAGTCCCGCATACGAGGCGGTGCGCCGCCACCGGCTCTAGGTCGGCTTGGAAAGGCTCGGGGCGAAGGTGGCTCGCGGCCGTAGCTTTACAGCGCTCCCCGCCCGGACCTCGCCACACCGGGGCCAAAGGGCTCGCTGCGCCCTCTCTCCCCGCCAGGGAGGGACGGGCGCCCCTGCTCCCGGTGCGACTGTCGACCGGGGCGGAGAACGACTACGAGTACATGAGCACAGTATCGGACCCGATACCCGATACGGGTCCGATACTGTGCTCATGTACTCGCAAAACGGCTCCGATACCATTTTACGGCAGCGTGACGTTAACCTCTCGTCACCATCTTTCAGGTCTTATCGCACGCGCTCACGCTGGCGAGTGAGACGGGCCGGTGGTGCGCCCGGCCCTCACTTTCATTGCGCCACGGGGTTTTGCTTGCACCCTCTGACTTGCACATGCGTTAGACTCCTTGGTCCGTGTTTCAAGACGGGTCTGGTGGGTTGCAGACATCGCCACAGATCCCTGGCGCCTTTTACGTGGGCCGAGCCCCGCCCTGGTGACGCTTTGTCCACGGCCCCAGAAAGCACCTTCGCCCCGAGCCTTTCCAAGCCGACCTAGAGCCGGTGGCGGCGCACCGCCTCGTATGCGGGACTCCCCAGCCTGCCGTGTCGCTCACACCCTCCAGCTGGCTGTTAACGAGGGGCTTTAGACACAGAGAAGTACTCGTATCGGAGAGAACCCAAATGTGAGTACTTGTACTCGGTCTGAAAGGAAAAGGTATCGGTGCATCCCTACATATTTCAGAACAACAAAGGTTAGTTTAATAGTTTCTAGGGAGTTTCCAGAGGCGGCGAGTCGTGTTGGACGCCCCCTGATTTGCATAAAGTAGCTGAGACCTCAACTTTATGCAAACGAGGAGCACTGTACCGTCTAAAGGAGGTGTGAAGGAGAGAAGAGTCGGCAGGAGAGAGTGAAACGCTGTGAGATCAGAGGTTAAAGCTTCCAGCAGGAGTGAGATCAGCCGACCTCCGCCCAGAGACAGAGAGGGGAGGGTGGGGTCAGCGTCCCCAGAGTCTGGGCTGAGCCACTTTCTCTATCCAGACATCTGGAGAGAACGACACTACACACTCACTACGTTATTGTTCAGCTCACCGTCCACCAGAATCATGATCTGATCACATACTGAAATCATTCCTTCACAAACACTGAAACTCACACTGGGACTGTGAAACAGACTTTTACTGACACAGAAACACACCGACAGAGAGAGAGAGAGAGAGACACTTAAATCTGCATCTCAACTCTCTGTCTTGTTCTTAGTTTGAGATTTATTATTATTATTATTATTATTATTATTATTATTATTATTATTATTATGGCCCGAGCACGTCAGGCCAGCGAAGGCCCTATTGAAACTGTAGGAATTATTCTTTTTCTCTCAAATGAACCTCCTTTCTGAGGACCTTGACATGCTCAAAAAGTTGTTAAACTTGCCACACTTATCAGACGCGGAGAAAAATGTTATATTTTAATGGTCTCGGGTTTGGGTGTTTTAAAATGTCTCGCTAGCGCCCCCTAGAACATTGGAAAAATTGAGCCCCTCGCTCCGGTTTCACCTACATGTATGAGATTTGGCAGACAGATGTAACATGTGGAGACGCACAAAAAAGCCTCTTGGAGGTATGCCCGAAACTCAACAGGAAGTCAGCCATCTTTAATTTAATGTGCGATTTTCGCCCGTTTTTAGCGTTTTATAGGTCGTGTACTTTAACAAACTCCTCCCACAGATTTGATCAGATCGACTTGAAATGTGGTCAGGACCATCTTAAGACCTTGAGGATGAAAAGTTATTCAAATGGTGAGTTTTCACTGAACGACCTGACCGTGGCGTGGCAGCCATTTTGAGCCATTCGCCATGAAACAGGAAGTTGTTGTAACTCCACTGTACATAGTCCGATCTGCCCCAAATTCCTCAGGCATGACGAGGGTCCAGTCCTGAGGACATGTCCATGCAAAAATATACTCATGGCCCCGCCCCAAGACGTTAGCCGCGCCCCTTTCATAGCTCATGAGCCGTGTGTCGTAGAGTCTTGTGGGATGCTTCGTATCACTCAGCAGAGAGTTCCGGTTTCATTGTGCCTGGCCGCGTCAGTCGGCGTCCCGCCAGCACTAAGACACAGTGTGTGTTGTCAACATGTGTGTGTGACTTTAACACATTCAGTCAGAGTCACGCTGGTATTCAAATCTGTGTGTGTGTGTGTGTGTGTGTGTCTGTGTGTGTGTGTGTGTGTGTGTGTGTGTGTGTGTGTGTGTGCGTGTGTGTGTGTGTGTGTGTGCGTGTGTGTGTGTGCGTGTGTGCGTGTGTACAGGATAACATCTCTGTTTTGTTTGGAGACCGTTTCCTTCTTCAGAGATCATTTCCATAAACACAAATACTGACGGAGGACGAACTCTGTCCTCCTCTCTGTCCTCCTCTCTGTCCTCCTCTCTGTCCTCCTCTCTGTCCTCCTCTCTGTCCTCGTCTCTGCAGCAGGACGATGGACGTCACGTGTTTCTGAACTAACCCTGTTAACTGAAGGAAACTGAAGCGAGCCGGAGAGGGAAGAGTTAACCAGTCAGACTCACTGAAGGTAAACTCACACAGACAACTGTCTGTATATATATATATATATACTGTATATATACTGTATATATCCTGATGGGAACACTGGGCCTTAAACAAGATTATATTTATGGTCTATTTATGTCTTATGCAGCCGTGGAAGAAGTATTCAGATGCTTTAATGAAGTAAAAGTACAAATACCACACTGTGTTATTAGTTACCTTACTGAAGTAAAAGTATTATCAGCCAAGTAGTTAAAGTACTTTCAGTAAAAGTGTTCATTGCGCAGTAGAATGATATTAAAGTACTTGAAGTATAAGTGTTATTAATGGTACTATAAATGGTAACGGTCAGTTTCTCCCAGCAGACGTTCACCGTGTTGCCTTCGCTTGTTCACATGAAAAGAAACTTGTTGTGTGTTGCAGGTTGCTGAAGGGTCAGAGGTCAGAGGTCAGAGGTCATCATGCAGAGTATAAAGTGTGTGGTCGTGGGTGACGGCGCCGTGGGGAAGACCTGCCTCCTCATCTCCTACACGACCGGAGCGTTCCCCAAAGAGTACATCCCCACCGTGTTCGACAACTACAGCAGCCAGGTGTGTGTCTGTCTGTCTGCAGCTCGCCGCCATTACCCGTTATCCATTCATCTGGCCTCCATTCTCTTGATTAATCGTCAGAAAATGGTGAAAAATCACAAGTTTTCAAAGTCACAGTTTCCTAAAGTTCAAGTTGACGTCTTCAAATGTCTCGTTTTGTCTGAACAAACTGTTAAAACCCCAAAAGATTCAGTTTAACTGTCATTTAAAACAGAAAAGCAGCAAATCATCACAATTTAGCAGCTTGAACTAACGAATGTTTGATGTTTTTGTTTGTAAAATGAAATTGCATCTAAAGGCTGTTTGTACTATTAATCAATACGTTAACATTGGGAGAACATTTTGTAGAAATCTGTTTATTGGTGTTTGTTGTTATGAACCAAACAGCACGTTTTTACCACGATAGTTACACCGATACACAGATCCCTGACTGTGTGTGTGTGTGTGTGTGTACCTGTGTGCGTGGTGCGTTCAGGTGACGGTGGACAGCAGGACCATCAGTCTGAACCTGTGGGACACGGCGGGTCAGGAGGAGTACGACCGGCTGAGGACGCTGTCCTACCCGCAGACCAACGTCTTCATCATCTGCTTCTCCATCTCGAGCCCCGCCTCCTACGAGAACGTCAAACACAAGTGGCATCCAGAGGTCAGAGGTCACAACACCTACGCACTGATTAAAGAAGCAGGAGTGAATTGAAACAAGGTTTTATTGGCTCCCTGGTGACCTCGCAGGGGCGCGCAGGGCAAACAAATGTAACGCAATCAGACATTTGAATGACTTCTCGCAGTGTTTATATCGTTGCGTTCAGACTGCGAAACGTTTTTTTTTTGTTTGATTGTCCATGTCAAGATGAAATTAAAGCAGCGATGGTCGAGCCCTCGCACCTTTGCGCACGCCGGGGTTACTTGCGGGACGCCGGTCGACGCAGCCCTACATTTCCGTGACCATCGGACACTGAACGCACAAGTTAGACGTTGTATCCTGCGTGGATTGAGTGGCACAGGAAATGAGGGATTACAACATTTTTCATCACTTCCTGTGTCCACTATGTGGCGCTAAACATGCATTATGTTGCTCATTATCAGGTGTAGACCACACAATGTAAATTCCATGTTTGTCGCATAACGCTGACTTCCTGTTGCCAGTAGGTGGCGCTATGACTATGAGTCAATATTGCCATGTAGATGTCCTCATGTAAATTCTCCGCCACGCCAACGCCGTTTCATAAAAACCTCAAGATTTGAACCACAAAGGTCTTCAGATTGAACCGACCAAATCTGAAGTTGATCAGGTTAAATCTGTAGGAGTTCGTTAAAGTACAGAACCTGGAAATGGTAAAAAACGATTATCTAAATTTCAAACTGGCTGACTTCCTGTTGCCTGTAGGTGGCGCTATGACTATGAGTCAATATTGTCACGTAGATGTCCTCAGGCCTGGACTCTTATGAAGTAGGTCAAGTTTGGGGCAGATTGGACCAAGAACAGTCGAGTTACAACAGTTTTGTCGTTTAATGGCGAATCATGTAAATTCTCCGCCACGCCACGCCACGCCACGCCAACGCCGTTTTATATATAAGCCTCAGATTTGAACAACTTTTCATCACAAAGGTCTTTAGATTGTACCGACCAAATCTGAAGTTGATCGGGTTAAATCTGTAGGAGGAGTTCGTTAAAGTAAAGAGCCTGGAAATGGTAAAAAAAAACGATTATCTAAATTTCAAAATGGCCGACTTCCTGTTGGGTTTACGGTATACCTCCAAGAGACTTTTTTTTACATCTCCACATGTTACGTATACCTACCAAATTTCATCCATGTCGGTGAAACGCGTTACCGGAGCTCCTCTCGGTAAGAAGACGAAGCGGTTTCTAGCCGTTCTTTCATCACATGACTTGATTATCATCATCAGGTGTCTCATCACTGTCCCGGCGTTCCCATCCTCCTGGTCGGCACGAAGAGCGACCTCCGGAACGACGCCGAGACTCAGAGGAAGCTGAAGGAGCAGAACCAGGCGCCCGTCAGCCACCAGCAGGGCGCCGCCCTCGCCCGCCAGATCCACGCATTGCGCTACCTGGAGTGTTCGGCCCTCAACCAGGACGGCATAAAGGACGTGTTCGCTGAGTCCGTAAGGGCGTACCTCAACCCGCAGCCCACCGTCGCCAAGAGGATCTGCGTCCTGCTGTAGGGGCCGAGCCTTCGACCGCCACGCCCCCGGGAACACCGACGGGCTTCAGTGGCGCTCATTACTGCCTGAGAGACTGTTTGGAAAATCTATGATAAAAATGTGTTTTTTTATGTTTGCTTAGAGTTTTATCTTTGAAAAGATAGTTTTGGGCTTTTATTTTTTAAATTACGGGGGAAGTTACGGGGCTTATGGGCCTTTCACGCAGAACACGGTTTGCACTCGCCGCCACATCCCGGTGCGCCGAACCCAAACGACTCACCGATGTATCGCGTTTTTATTTGTACAATTTTGAAATAGATGTTTTAACGCCAGAATCGATCTATCTGCTTCATTTGAGTCTCTGTGGAGGTAGAAGGAAGTTAACGCTTTTATTGTGGTAGTCTGAGTAACGTGACGTCGTATGCGTTCCGTATCCGTCAACCAAAACAAACGTTGGAGGGTCGTCGTGGATACGAGCTGCACCCTCACATGTTAAATCCAGCGTGGTAAACACTACACATCCAGGAAAGGATGGAAACACTTTGGGTTTCACACATTGACAGGAAAAGCAGAGCTAGACAGAGCAGAGCTGAAGCTGCATGACGACTTCTACAAAAGGAAAAGTATGTCCGAAAATAAGTCTAAAACAAAGGCTGAAAAAAGCCAGAAAAAAAGGCCGAAATATGTCTGAAAATGTTTTAAAAAAGGCTGAAAAAAATGCCAAAGTATGTCCGAAATGTCCCAAAAAGGCCAAAATATGTTTGAAATCAGTCCGAACAAAGGCTGAAAAAAGTCAGAAAAAAAATTCAGAAAAAAAGCCAAAATATGTCTGAAAATTAAAAAAAAGGCTTAAATATATCTGAAAAAAGGCAGAAATATGTTCAAACAAAAGTCTGAAATAAGTCAGGAAAAAGGCCGATGTATGTCGAAAATATGGCCCAAAAATGTCCCAAAAAAAGGCCGACATATGTCCGAAAAAAGTCAGAAAATGTCAGCAGGAAACGTTATCGTATGGCGGTAACGTGGCGGTCCAGCCGGCCGTCGCTCTCGTCTCCGTGGTCAAATGGGCCGACGCTACGACTGTAGAGCACCCAGATACTGACATTATGTTCTCTGCATTGAAACGGCCCCGATGGAGCTGACCATGATGGATAAAGAGAACGGAGCTGACGGGAGAGCTAGAGACCACCTTGGAGAAGTTACAGGAAGTAGACACGTGGGACTACGTCCGCTTTTCAAAATAAGGGAACTGTATATACAAAATATACATATGGAAATCAGATTGATGGATTATATTCACCAGAAGTATAAAACATTATACATTAATAAGAAAACAGCACTAATCTGTGAGGGACATGTCTTTATTCTTTGATTTCTGGGTTGCTGGATAATCAATAATTTCTGACAATGACTGATATATTTGACTTCAGGACGTCTCTGACTACAGACACGCTGGAAATCAAACATCTTACTGGATTCGTTTAGAGATTTTCCAAAGTAAAAGTCCCTAGAAGTGTCTGATTCATCTTGTCCCCTTCATGGTCTAGTGTTATTAAAGTTAACAACAATCACAATAAATCAGAATATTGAATCACATTATTATCGGATCGGCACAACACTGGGTTTCAGAGCACGGTGGTGCCGTTGCCTCGTTCTGTGTGAAAGGCCTTTTAGTTTGAGAGTTTGGGGGGGAACATTAATTTAAAGCATTTCTAATGCTGTAATGAACTATAGCCTTTACGAAATAATTAAAATCAAATGAAACTCCAATGTCCTGTCATCTGTTGTTTTAAATGTCGATAACTTCGCCTGTAACGTGGCCGCCCTCGAGACGGGCATGAGGACTGCTTTCATGGCGAAAAAACCTGAAGAAACATTCCAAACAGGGCTGTCAACGTTAACGCCATGGTAACACGTTAACGCCATGATAACACGTTAACGCCATGGTAGCACGTTAACGCCATGGTAGCACGTTAACGCCATGGTAACACGTTAACGCCATGATAACACGTTAACGCCATGGTAACACGTTAACGCCATGGTAACACGTTAACGCCATGGTAACACGTTAACGCCATGGTAACACGTTAACGCGACTTTTAATGTCACTAATTTCTTTAACGCGTTAACGCAACTTGTGATTTTGGAGGTTGTAGCGGCTCAGTTTTAAAGCTGGAGTGAAGATACTGGTATCATATGAAACTAGTAAACCTGATGAATCCATCGGTACCAACCAGGGTTTACTATCATTGTCTGTTGGTTTGTTGGTTTGTTTGTCTGTTGGTTTGTTGGTTTGTTTGTCCGTTGGTTTGTCTGTTGGTTTGTTGGTTTGTTTGTCTGTTGGTTTGTTGGTTTGTTTGTCCGTTGGTTTGTTGGTTGGTTTGTCTGTTGGTTTGTTGGTTTGTTTGTTGGTTTGTTGGTTGGTTTGTCTGTTGGTTTGTTTGTTGGTTTGTTGGTTGGTTTGTCCGTTGGTTTGTCTGTTGGTTTGTTGGTTTGTTTGTTGGTTGGTTTGTTGGTTGGTTTGTCTGTTGGTTTGTTGGTTGGTTTGTCCGTTGGTTTGTCTGTTGGTTTGTTGGTTGGTTTGTCCGTTGGTTTGTCTGTTGGTTTGTTGGTTTGTTGGTTGGTTTGTTGGTTGGTTTGTTGGTTGGTTTGTTGGTTTGTTTGTCTGTTGGTTTGTTGGTTGGTTTGTCCGTTGGTTTGTCTGTTGGTTTGTTGGTTGGTTTGTTGTTTTGTTTGTTGTTTTGTTGGTTTGTTTGTCTGTAGTTCTGTTTGTTAGTTGTTGTATTTGTAGTAGTAGTTGTAGTTATAGTAGTAGTAGTAGTAGCTGTAGTATTCGAGGCAGTAGTTGTAGTAGTAGCTGTAGTTGTAGTTGTAGTAGTAGTTGTAGTATTTGAGGCAGTAGTTGTAGTAGTAGTAGTAGTAGTAGTAGTAGTAGTAGTTGTAGTTGTAGTTGTAGTAGTAGTAGTAGTAGTAGTAGTTGTAGTTGTAGTTGTGGCAGTAGTAGTAGTAGTAGTTGTAGTATTTGAGGCAGTAGAAGTAGTAGTAGTAGTAGTAGTAGTTGTAGTAGTAGTAGTAGTAGTAGTTGTAGTTGTAGTTGTAGTTGTAGTTGTGGCAGTAGTAGTAGTAGTAGTTGTAGTATTTGAGGCAGTAGAAGTAGTAGTAGTAGTAGTAGTAGTTGTAGTAGTAGTAGTAGTAGTAGTAGTAGTAGTAGTTGTAGTATTTGAGGCAGTAGTTGTAGTAGTAGTTGTAGTTGTAGTAGTAGTAGTTGTAGTAGTAGTAGTTGTAGTATTTGAGGCAGTAGTAGTAGTAGTTGTTGTTCTGTGAAGTAGTTTCGTTGTTTAATGAGTGAGTTTAATGAATGACCTGCAGACCAACTACTTCCCCAAACGATGGAAGGACTCTTGTGGAGTCAGATCACAAACACGCCTGAGGCTGCGTTCATAAAGCAGCAATGGACAATGAAGACTTTTACTTTCAGTACTTTAACTACATTTTACGGCATAATGGATCCTTCTACTTTAAGTATTTCCCAGTGTTTACTGTAACAGAGTATTTATACTGTGAGATAGTAGTACTTTTACAGTAACAGTGCAGTATTAGCAGTAGAACCCTGCCTGGCGTCCGTCGGTAAGGTAGACAGTGAGGTAGACAGTGAGGTATTATTGAGGACTCGGTGCCGGACAGCAGCTCAGTGTTTGCTGTGTTTGTTTCCAGTGAAACTGATTTGACAGTAAAATGAGACGTCACGCAGCAGAACGAGAACTTCCTGAGAAATATTATAATAAATATATAAACAGTTTATCAGCGACTCAGACGCCCAGAATAAATACATCAACGAGGTAAAAACACTCCTTACTGTAACACATTCAACACATTACTCATCATAAACCCACCGGGGACTGAAAATATGACTTCTTCTATCACATCTGAATACTTCTACTTTATGTACTTTATCATTTACTGCACAATGAATACTTTTACTATAACTAGTTGAACTACATCTAAATGCACAATGGATACTTTTACTTTTAGTACTTTAACTACATTTTACGGCACAATGAATACTTCTACTTTAACAACATAAAGCTGATAATACTGAGATCCCAGACTTTTGCTTGTCGTGGAGTACTTTCAGAGTGTGTATTAGTACTTTCACTACAGTAAAGGCTCTGAATGCAGCGACACCGAGAGACAAACCTAGTAGTAGTATTTCACAGAAAGACAGGAAGGCAAAAAGGGTGTTTAAATGTATTTCTTGTGTTTTTTTATTATGAAATAAACATGAAAACAGACATCAGCAGCAGCCAGGTGTTACAACCTGTTGATATGAAGAGCTGTAGAGTATCCACTGACTCTGGAAGTGCTCCATGTGGTTCTGGTGAACACCGGAGGAGTCCGACACGTCCTGAAAAGGCCTCCGAACAAGATGAACCCTTTGGGTTTCGGTAGCAACGTGACATTTATTGTTTGTTGTTTCCAAACCGTCTGTTTTCAGCTCCACTTCTGATAAAACTTGAACAAGTTGTGCTTAAAGACGCGTCGTCAACAAACATGTTTTGTCATAGTTGATGAAGTTGTCTACAGATATGTCAGAAGATGAAAGTCACAACTTCCTAAAGTTCAAGTTGACGTCTTCAAATGTCTCGTTTTGTCTGAGCAAACCCAGAAAGATTCAGTTTACTGTCATGTAAAATATAAAAAAGCAGAGAATCATTCTAATTTAGCAGCTTGAACTAAAGAACGTTTGGGATTCTTGCTTGAAAAATTGAAATGCAACAATTCCACTATTGATTAATACGTTAATATTAGAAATCTGTTTGTTAGATTCTGATATTCAGCACGTTGGTACTGCGGCTGTTGTGGTCCGGCAACGTTTCTTCATCTTTTGAAAGTTGTTTTGTCGACTGACGTGTCGTACTGTTGCTGAAGTTACTGCTGCTCATGATCAGTTTGAAGTAGGGATGCACCGATACCGATACTGTGCTCATGTACTCGCAAAACGGCTCCGATACAACGGCTCCGATACCACTTTACGGTAGCGTGACGTTAACCTCTCGTCAGCATCTTTCGGGTTCTATCGCACGCGCTCACGCTCCACCTCCCCGACGGTGCGGGCGAGACGGGCCGGTGGTGCGCCGGACCCTGCGGGGCCGGGATCCCACCTCAGCCGGCGCGCACCGGCTCTCACTTTCATTGCTCCACGGGGTTTTGCTTGCACCCTCTGACTCGCCGTGCGTTAGACCCCTTGGTCCGTGTTTCAAGACGGGTCGGGTGGGTTGCAGACATCGCCACAGACCCCTGGCGCCTTTTACGTGGCCCTAATCCCCGCCCCTGGGAGCACGACGCGGTTGAGGCGCACTGAGGACAATCCGCCCCGGTCGAGAGTCGCACCGGGAGCAGGGGGCCCCGTCCCTCCCCGGCGAGGAGAGAGGGTGCAGCGAGCACTTTGTCCACGGCCCCGGGAAGCACCTTCGCCCCGAGCCTTTCCAAACCGGTGGCGGCGCACCGCCTCGTATGCGGGACTCCCCAGCCTGCCGTGTGTCCTCACACCCTCCAGCTGGCTGTTAACGAGGGGCTTTAGGCACAGAGAAGTACTCGTATCGGTACTCGGTATCAGAGAGTACCCAGATGTGAGTACTTGTACTCGGTCTGATATAAAGTGGTGTCGGTGCATCCCTAGTTTTAAGAACACAGGTGGCGTTGGAATGATAAAAATCTCACTGCAGCGCTGACATCATCAGTATCAGTTCGTTCAGATAAATAAAGTTCCTTTCACCTTTTCTTAACAAAAGAAGTCCACAGGTGAGGTCGCCGGCCGCTCTCAGTATCGCTTGTCTTCAGGCGGCGTGGCCACGATGACCTCTGTGCTCCCAAAGTCGAAGGTGGCGGTCATGTGGAAGGCCATGTTGGAGAACACCACCAGGTATTCAAAGAAGGCGAACAGCGTGTAGACTGGAGGAGAACAGAGAGAGAACAGAGAGTGAACCGACTGACCACGATCAGCCTGGAAACAACCGGCGCGGCACGTCGACGCTCACCTCCTGTCTCGCAGTACTTGTTGTGGCGTGTGAAGAAGTAGGCGGCGGCCAGACAGCAGCTGATGTTAAACAGGAAGAGACGCACCTTCCAGCGATATGATGTCATTTCCTGAAGAGAGAGAATGCATTTGATTTATAGATAGAAGTACGAACGGACGGTTATTGTGATCACGACAATCAGGTTTCTTAGAATCATTATCGATAATTAATAAACAATGTAGAGCTGCGACTAACGATTATCAATCATTGAGAACATTACTCGCATGTTTAATTATTTTCACGATCAATCACTCCATCGTTCCGTCCATTAAATGTCAGAAAACAAATGAAACCACATGTCTTGTTTTGTCCAACCAACAGCCAAAGATACTCTGCTTAAAATTATAAATACATATTATATATATATATATATATATATACACACCACG
>CAKAOH010022537.1:0-20878 GCA_916701665.1 Sebastiscus tertius
AAAATTTCATGAAAAAGTCATAGTATAGTATGTCAAAAAATTTCATGAGAAAAACTTCATAGTATAGCATGTCAAAAAATTTCATGAAAAAAAGTCATGGTATAGTATGTTAAAAAATTTCATGAAAAAAAGTCATAGTATAGCATGTCAAAAAATTTCATGAAAAAAACATCACAGAATAGTATGTCGAAAGATTTCATGAGAAAAAAGTCTTAGTATACAATGTCGAAAAATTTCATAAGAAAAACGTCATCGTATAGTATGTTGAAAAATGTCATGAAAAAAAACATAATAGTATAGTATGTCAAAAAATTTCATGAAAAAAAGTCATAGTATAGTATGTCGAAACATTTCATGAAAAAAACATCACAGAATAGCATGTCGAAGCATTTCACGAAAAAACGTCATAGTATAGTATGTCTAAAAATTTCATGAAGAAAAACGTCATAGTATACTATGTCGAAAAATTTCATGAGAAAAACATCGTAGTATAGTATGTCAAAAAATTTCATGAAAAAAAAGTCTTAGTATAGTATGTTGAAATATTTAATGAAAAAAAACATAATAGTATAGTATGTTGAAAAATTTCATGAAAAAAAACATAATAGTATAGTATGTCAAAAAATTTCATGAAGAAAAATGTCATCGTATAGTATGTTGAAAAATTTCATGAAAAAAAGGTTTTAGTATAGTATGTCAAAAAATTTCATGAAAAAAAACATCGTAGTATAGTAAGTGGAAAAATTTCATGAAAAAAACATAGTTTAGTATGTCGAAAAATTTCATGAAAAAAAGTCAGAGTATAGCATGTCAAAGCATTTCATGAAAAAAAGTCATAGTATAGCATGTCAAAAAATTTCATGAAAAAAACATCACAGAATAGTATGTCTAAAAATTTCATGAGAAAAACGTCATCGTATAGTATGTTGAAAAATTTCATGAAAAAAAAACATAATAGTATAGTATGTCGAAAAATTTCATGAGAAAAACGTCATCGTATAGTATGTTGAAAAATTTCATGAAAAAAAACATAATAGTATAGTATGTCGAAAAACTTTATGAAAAAAAACGTCAGTATAGTAAGTGGAAAAATTTCATGAAAAAAAACATAATAGTATAGTATGTCAAAAAATTTCATGAAAAAAAAGTCATAGTATAGCATGTTGAAAAATTTTACAAAACAAACTTCATAGTATAGTATGTCGAAAAATTTCATGAATAAAACATAAAAGTATAGCATGTCAAAAAATTTCATGAGAAAAACGTCATCGTATAGTATGTCAAAAAATTTGATGAGAAAAACGTCATCGTATAGTATGTCAAAAAATTTGATGAGAAAAAGTCAGAACATTTCATGAGAAAAAGTCATAGTATAGTATGTCGAAAAATTTCATGAGAAAAACATAATAGTATAGTATGTCGAAAAATTTCATGAAAAAAACGTCATAGTATAGTATGTCAAAAAATTTCATGAAAAAAAACATCGTAGAATAGTATGTCAAAAAATTTCATGAAAAAGTCATAGTATAGTATGTCAAAAAATTTCATGAGAAAAACTTCATAGTATAGCATGTCAAAAAATTTCATGAAAAAAAGTCATAGTATAGCATGTCAAAAAATTTCATGAAAAAAACATCACAGAATAGTATGTCGAAAAATTTCATGAGAAAAACGTCATTGTATAGTATGTTGAAAAATTTCATGAGAAAAAGTCTTAGTATACTATGTCGAAAAATTTCATGAGAAAAACTTCAAAGTATAGTAAGTGGAAAAATTTCATGAAAAAATCATAGTTTAGTATGTTGAAACATTTCATGAGAAAAACTTCATAGTATAGCATGTCAAAAAATTTCATGAAAAAAAGTCATAGTATAGTATGTCGAACCATTTCACGAAAAAAGCATCACAGAATAGTATGTCGAAAAATTTCACGAAAAAAACATCATAGTATAGCATGTCGAAACATTTCACGAAAAAACGTCATAGTATAGCATGTCAAAAAATTTCATGAAAAAAACATCACAGAATAGTATGTCGAAAAATTTCATGAGAAAAAGTCTTAGTATACTATGTCGAAAAATTTCATGAGAAAAACGTCATCGTATAGTAAGTGGAAAAATTTCATGAAAAAAAGTCAGAGTATAGCATGTCAAAAAATTTCATGAAAAAAAGTCATAGTATAGTATGTCGAAACATTTCATGAGAAAAACTTCAAAGTATAGTAAGTGGAAAAATTTCATGAAAAAAATCATAGTTTAGTATGTCGAACCATTTCACGAAAAAACGTCATAGTATAGTATGTCGAAAAATTTCATGAAGAAAAAAGTCATAGTATAGTATGTCGAAACATTTCATGAGAAAAACTTTAAAGTATAGTAAGTGGAAAAATTTCATGAAAAAAAACGTCGTAGTATAGTAAGTGGAAAAATTTCATGAAAAAAATCATAGTTTAGTATGTCGAAACATTTCACGAAAAAAACATCACAGAATAGTATGTCGAAAAATTTCATGAAGTAAAACGTCACAGTATAGTATGTCAAAAAATTTCATGAAAAAAAGTCTTTGTATACTATGTCGAAAAATTTTATGAAAAAAACTTCATAGTATAGCATGTCAAAGAATTTCATGAAAAAAAGTCATAGTATAGTATGTTAAAAAATTCCATGAAAAAAAAGTCTTAATATACTATGTCGAAACATTTCATGAAGAAAAAACGTCATCGTATAGTATGTCGAAAAATTTCCTGGAAAAAACTTCATAGTATAGTATGTTGAAAAATTTCATAAAAAAGTCATAGTATAGCGTTACGACCCGGCCTAGGGGAAACCCTGGCGCAACATGAATAATGAGGCTCCCCTCTCCCAAGCTCCCAAAGACAACCAACAACGAGGAATTTGCAGCCTGTTAAAATTTTATTTACTCATCTTCAGGGTAGGCTACAGCAAAATAATAAACAAAACACAGTTCAACCTACTTAAAAGAAAGGAAACAAAAGACAAACACTAACCTAACTCCTACGGAAAAACAGGAGAAAAAAGGGTTAAACAAAAGGCTGCCTAGCCCTACCAAACCTGGGTTGTATTATTTGTTTGCAAATGTCATTACAATTCGCTGTTTTTTCTTGCTGGCCGTCTTGGTGGCAGTTGAGAAAGGAGAGCCCGCTGGGACTGAGGGAAACCAGCCTTTTGAATCAGTGTCTTGAGGCTGGAACCAATCAGCTCCCTGGATCAATCTACACACCTACACCCAATCAGTCACCTTGCCAAACTTACCTGCAGCTCATCACACACACACACACACACACACACACACACACACACACACACACACACACACACACACACACACACACACACACACATCACAGAGAGAGAGAGAACAAAAGGATCCAGCACATTACAGCACATACACAGCATACAGAAATAAATGTTCATACAACCTCGGGGTCTTAACAATAGTAGGTCGAAAAAAGTCATAGTATGTTGAAAAAAAAGTCAGTATATTATGTTGAAAAAAAAAGTCATAGTATAGTATGTTGAAAATTAAGTCATTAAAAAAGTCATAGTATAGTGTGTCGAAAAAAGTCATAAAAAAGTCATTGTATAGTATGTCGCAAAATTTCAGAAAAACGTTACAGTATAGTATGTCAACAAATGTCATAAAAATGTCATAGTATAGTATGTCGAAAAAAGTCAGTATATTATGTTGTAAAAAAAAGTCATACCATAGTAAGTTGAAAATCTTCATTAAAAAAGTGATTGTATAGTGTGTCGAAAAAAACGTCATAGTATAGTGTGTCGAAATTTTTTTTGTAAAAACGTCATAGTATATTATCTTGAAAAAAAGTCATAGTATAGTATGTCGAAAAAAGTCATTAAAAAAGTCATAGTATAGTATGTTGAAAAAAAAGTCTTAGTAAAGTAAGTCGTAAAGTTTAATAAAAAAATCATAGTATAGTGTATCGAAAAATTTCATAGTCATAGTATAGTGTGTCGAAATTTCTTTGTAAAAAAGTCATAGTATATTATCTTGAAAAAAAGTAATTGTATAGTATGTCGAAAAGTCATAGTATGTTATGTTGAAAAAAAAGTCTTAGTATAGTATGTCGTAAAATTTAATAAAAAAAATCATAGTATAGTATGGCAAAAAATGTCATAGTATAGTATGTTGTAAAATTAAGTCTTAGTAGTATGTCGAAAAAATTCATTAAAAACGTCATATGTCGAAAAAATTACAAAAATAGTCATAGTATAATATGTCTGATAAATATTAAAAGTCAATATAGTATCGAAAAAAAGAAATGAAAAAAGTCATAGCATAGTATGTGAAAATGTCATGAAAAATGTCTTCGTATAGTATGTTGAAAAAGTCCTAGTAGAATTCCATTGAGTTGTAATTCTCTTTCTCTACCTGTCTGCAGATGGACGACGACTGTCCCCTGTGGATGTGGCGCGGCTCTGTGGAGGTGGAAGCCCCCGAGAAGGAGCTGCTCCATCGGCTGTTGAGGGAGCAGGAGCTGTGGGAGGGAAGCCTGTGCCAGGCCGCCGTCATCCAGACCTTGTCCAAGGACACCGAAGTCTACCGCTACCTCCTCCGGGGCCAGGGCCACGGCCTGGGCTTCAGGCCCTCACAGGAGCATCTGCTGCTCAGGTAATGAGGCAAGGCGAGCCCCCGGCTTCACGGGCCTATGGGTCTGCTGCTACCTGCTGAGCACTACAGAGCAGAGAGGACAGAGGAGTTAAAGACAAAAATACTCTGACAGTGTCAGCCTGATTTAAAGTTGGAGACAGCAATATGAGGTTTAATGTTCTCACCTCCACCCTCTCAGGACCTGGCAGGCAGACCCATCCTCCGGCCCTCTGTACCTGTCCTCCGTCTCCACGGAGCACCCCGAGGTGCTGTCGGAGGGGGTTAGGGCCCACGTCCACTCCTGCCTCTACCTGCTGGAGCCCACCGGAGCCAGGAAGACCCGGCTGACGCACCTCTGTCGAACAGACGCCAGGTAAGGATGCATACACTGGAGGCAAATTTTACAAATGAGTTTGTGATGTGGTAAAGATGAGTTAGTGAGGGAGGGAGCACTCATATTGAATAACTGGCAGGATGCAGGGAAATCAGTGATATTTAATTGTCAGGGAGGAAAGAGGTGGAGTAGAGGCAGGCAGGATGAGGCTGGAAGTGTGAAGGATCACTGTAGTTAACATACAGTAAGCAGATAGTTTTGCTTTTATAGACAGTAAATACTGAAATTAGGAATGCTGAGTTCACACCAAACGTGAAGCGAATTTAAACCACTCACCTTATGTATTTAGTTTAGTCTTATGAATAACACTAAATTAGCATGTTAGCAAAGTGTTTAAAGGTCCATTAAGAAATGTTTCTTTATATAATGTTAGAGTTTAATGACCTAACTTAAAGATATCATGTTTAAAGGATCATAGTTTGAATAAATCAGAATCAGATACTATCTCATACCTCTGACCTAGAGAGTCAAAACTTAATAATCAGTTTATCATAGTTCTGAAAAGTAACAAAAGACACACTGAGCGGTTATTTGGTGTTAGTTCCTGTATTAAAAAATCAATTTGGGACTTATGGCATATTTCAACCAGGTGTTGATATAATAATGAGTTCACATTAAAATGGCAGAATGCTCCTTTAAGTAATAAAGATAAGACAGAAGTGAAAACGAAGGGCAAAGTGAGCTGCAGAGAGGCTGAGAGGATTTAAGGCTGTGAGAAGCCTATTAAAAAGAAATATCTGGAGAGAGCACTTGGTTCATCTCATCCGTCTTAATTGAGCCCCGTTCTGTGTTTTTGACCTCTGCCAGCATCTATCTGCAGCACGATCACAACCTCCCTGTAGGTGAGCACATGAGAGGAGGAGGAGGAGGAGGAGGAGAAGGAGGAGGAGGAGGAGGAACAGCCCTCCTTCTCATGATTCATGCCCTTTGAAACTAAGTTGCTGCAGATTTTCTGCTGCTTACATGATCAATGTGACTCTCGGCGGAGCCCCCGCGGCTCCATTTGTCTCAGTTGATTAAATGAAACGAAGCTCCGTGTGACACAAAACAGGTGGCAGCGGCTCTCTCACAGAGGAACCGGGCTCGTAGCACCTCTGTCATTAAACTGCAACTACGGTTGCAACAGCCCGGCTGCAGGAGAAGGCAAGCGCAAGATTCGGTCAGTTCAGTTATGAGCACGCTCAGAGTTTCCTCTGCTCAGATTGAATAGAAGTGAGAACACAGGGAGCTGGGGGGGGGGGCGAAAAGAGATGAAAAGCTGATAACCGACTACTGAGGAGGCTCATACCTGACAAAAAAAACACTGATTGTCACTTAAACTCACAATGTTTTAAATTTGTTGTAAGCTACATACAATAATTCTACATACCTGTCATTAAGACATTATGGTGAGTCCATGACTTGGTTTCGTTTTTACGCAAGTTAGCCTGCTACAACAGTCGCTATGGCGGATAGATTTCTTTAGGTGAGAGGAGGGAGGGAGCTGTAAGGAGAGAGGAAGGAGGTGTAATTAAAGGTATTGAAGTGAGGTTGTGTGAGGTACTTATCTATAGTCAGTGTATTACCTACAGTAGATGATGGTTGAGTACCGGCACGGAAGCAGCAGCAAAACACATTTTAGCCAATTAAAAAATATCTATATCGGTTTAAGTGTACACGTTATTTAGAATGTTTTCATCGGTTTACTTTGCCATGAAACAGCTATACAGTCTATGTCTCCAACGGGGAACTGAAGCCGTTATTTATGCAGCGATAAACCAGCAACTCCTGTGTCCTGTGAGGTTAGATTACAGGTTTTTTCAATGGAGTCTGGTAGATTTGGCAAGAGCATAGATAGATAACACGGCTTCAGTTCCCCGTAGGAAAGGGCTGTCTGACGGCAAGGTAAAGAGGGGAAAATATTCTAAATATATCGTGCACTTAAATCGATAGATTTGCTGTCGGCCCCGCCCAGTAACTCCTGTCTGTTTCTCCAAACTGGGGTTCGCCGACCGTCATCTACTGTAGGTAATACACTGATTATGGATAAGTACCCCATACAACCCCACTTAAAAACACCAGAACTATCCCTTTAATAATATTAATTATGGCCCCTCCAGTCAGGAAGTAGGTGTTCTAGTTATTAGGAAGATATTTCAGTCTGGATGTTGTTAGCATGTATAAAAACTCATTTATACTTATTACCTAATAATTCATTTAAAATAATAAAAATGTAGTGTATAAATGTGTCTTTAGTAAATCAGAGTTACAAGGTAAGTTAAATATGAGATACTAGCTCATCCTTTTTCCTCACCGTCTCAGAATTCTGACCTAGAAAGTCCAAACTTTGATGAACTCATAACTGCGAATCAGTATCTCATCGTTCTTTTTTTCCTTTACTAAGTAAAAATCACAGCCATAACTGTGATTTACAGATCATAAATCCTCAAGGTCAGGCATCATTTTGACTGACTAACTTTTCATCAATTGTGTTTTACTCGTGTGGAAGGAGCTTCCTTGAGAAACGGAACGGGACTGAAACTGAACTGAGAGAGAAACGGTGACTCGTAACATCAGAAAGAGGGAGGAAAGGGCGAAGACAGATTTGATCTCTAGCTGTGTGATTATCTCAGCAGGCTTTTAGTCGACCCATTACGACTGAACTGAAAGGATCACGTGGGCACACATTCACAGCCGTGTGTCTCTTTCTAATATTCGGAGCTGAATAAAGAAGTGACGGAGAGCGGCCACGAGCTGAACCGCTCTACGCTCAAACTGTCATCCAGAGCAATGAAAAGGTGAAATAAGCTTCAATTCCAAGATCATTTACAAGCAACGAGCAGCGTCTGAGTAACGTCGGCCCGTTACGCAAGAGCGATCACGTAAGAACGACGTGAAAACACCCAGAGGGATGAATGCCTTCACTCTCTTTCCTTTGTCTGTCACTCCCTCTCGCCTTTAATTTCCTCTCATGACAGAGCTCAAGCTTAAACGTCCGCGCTGCGCCCAGACCGTCTTGGGGCTTACTCGCTATGACATTAATTTGAAGTGCTTGTTAACTTTCAAGGCGAGACAACAGATCCAGCGCATCAAGGTCAACGGGGCTTTTTACAGTAACTGATCCTATCGCCTCCAGAGGAAATGAAATACGTTATGGCCTGAGAGAGAGAGAGAGAGAGAAACATCACGGAGTGTTTTGTTAGACTGTAGTCTGTTTAAAAACTGCAGTTAAAACTAAAAGTCAGACGCATAAAAAGGTGCCAACTAATCTAACTTAGATTACGTGTTTATCTCAAATGTACAACAGCCAGAGCTCGTAAAGCAGCAGTGGACGGCAGCCGTTACACTCCGTCTTCACAGCAGATATGTTGACTTATTCAACTCCTAATGATGACGACTCCAGTCCTTAAAGATGACGATGTGTTAATAAGACTATAATAAGACCTTAAAAGTGCTTTTTACGATATCCAGAGCATTAATTAGCAGCAAACAACTCCTCAGAGCTTCTCCGTGCTTTGTTGACATAGCGGGGTTGGTTTTAGTGCATGTTCGTGAGCGCGCCCCGCTGGTTAGCTTACGGCCGCCACTCTGCGCTGCTCTCATACGGCAGCTACAGCTGAAAACGCCGTCCTGACCGACGGCACCGCACCTTAACTAACTTACCTATTATTTAATCGTAAAACTTTTCTTGAGCTGCTTTGTTGCTTTATTAAGATTAATACACACTTATTAAATGTATAGTTAATTGGTAATAAATGCATAATAAATGATGCTTTTTGCAGCTACCGGATCTAAAGCGAGAACAATGCCTTGTTAGGGTTAATCAATCCTTTATCATGTACATTCCTGTGAGCCAGCATGCAGACGACCTGTCCCCTGAACACAGTCAATTTTATTAATGCTACTAATTACATCAATTTGCTTTTCCTGCTATGACGAGTCAAAATGTTTTGTGGAAAAGGTACGGATCTCTAAGATGAATTATTGAGTCAAATACTAGTTCTCTTCTAAGTCAGCTCGTTGTGACGTCACTGAAGTCACATTAGAAGATATCATTTAACTACTATCAGATAACATCCAGTATATGAATCACTGTTTGCCGTCTGCTGCGGTACAGAACAACGCGACGCTTTAATCAACACAAAGTGCTTTTCCTGCAGTGTTTTAAAAATGTATACGGGAAATGTTTATTCATGACCGGGATATGAAGATGTATTTAAATTGATCCCAAAAAAGCCTTTAACCACGATGTAATCTTTAATCTTAAAGATAGTAGGCGTTGAGGACGTCCTCTTAACGGGGGCTTTACGAGATACACGATGCTACAATTACTGTTTAGAAAACAATATGTAGAATATGAAATATTCAGCATCGACTACCTTCAAGTGGTAGAAATGAAACAGAGAAGAAGAATTTGCTTCTGACCTTTTCTTTGCTGAAACATCCTGTTTGTTGTGTCTTCCAGAGGCAGGTCACAGGAGTGGCACAGCAAAGTCAGCGGACATCTTCTGGCCTCTGGCCTGCTGGCCATCAGGGACTCCTTCAGACCAGAACACAAAGAGACCAAGATATGAGTCAACATGCAGCAGTGGAAGCTGAGGAGGACTTACAGATGTTGCACTGATGTGGAGTACTCTGCATCCCGTCTCACCTCACGGCAGAACGCTGGAATAAAGAGACCACGGCATCGTTTTCAACAAGACTTCCTCTCAAGTTTGAAAAGAGGCCCAGAGCGCAGCGAGCAGGGAAGGTGACCTACGAGGGCGTCCCTCAACCGTTTCTGTCTCATTTTTGGCTTCTTTTAGAGTTGTTCGCTCTTTTTGTCAGTGACCTTGCAGTTTGCCGGCAGCACCTCGGCGCTCCCCGCTGCGTCTGTTACGCTTCACACTCAAGTTCACAAAAACCCTGGCGAGCTTTGACAAAGGACGTTTTGACGGAGGATGAAAAGCTGAGGTCTGATTTGAACTGAGGAAAAAAGAGCGTGGACAATGTGGTGACACTTTTAAGAGTTGTTCTGATACCGGTATCGGGTATACGTCCAATACGGCCCGTAATTGGGTATCGGCGAGTACGCCAGTCTACGCACCCAACCGATACCATAAGGGCAATATGTCACAGTGGAATATGTCCAGTATATGAGGCTTCTGTTTGGAGTGGTGGCACTAGTTTGGACAATTTCAACATCTTTAACGTGCCCAATTATTCTGCCCTAAGTCATGTTATCAAGAAAAAAGCGAATCACAAATTCAGTCATGGTTTTTCTATCCTGTAGACCGATAAAGAGGCAGAGGGGGGGGGGACACATGGCAGCAGCCTGGACCAACACAGGACATAGCGACACCAGTATCAGGAAACTGACTTGTAGCCACAAGACATTTGGCTTCAGTTGAAAGAAGGGAAGAGTAGAGAGAAGTGGATGCTGAGAAGGACGGAGGGGCGACGGCATCTGTACTGAACCTATGACCAGGAACAAAGAAGACGAGACACGGCGGCCCTGAAAAGACAAGTTCATTTCAAATCAGATGTTTCCCTTTTAACCGCGGCACAGAGCAGCTGGATCCAGCTGTGACGAGGCATTAGCACAACGCCACACCCCGCCACCCACCATTAGAACGTCTTTGAGTGACTGTTCTTACTTTTTTTATTCGACCCCGTGGACACACGTGTGTGACAGTTCAAAGACGAGCGATTATCTACCTCTCTGCAGGACGACGTCACAGTTACGTGACTTTGAAGCACGACGAAGTTGTGATTTGACGGAGGCCTCACCACGCGGCGGCGGCGGCGCGTGCGTGCGAGCCTTGTGTTGTGTGTGTGTGTGCTTCCCGGCACTGTGACGGATATCTAAACTGACAACTTTTCCCCCCAAACTTCCTGAATTTTTTAACATTTGTATTTATTGTTAGTCAGTCGAGAGCGTGACGGCCTTCAGGTCTCTGAGCTTGTACGGTCTTATCTCATGTGGCACTTGAGTGTTACTTCAAGTCTGCATCGTCCTACATATTTCAAAGTGTGTGCATGTAAAAGTCATTCAAACGCCAAACGATTATTTAACTTAATGTATATCTGAAAAGAAAATCTTCTATATCTAAATACAAATATTTAATGTTGATCTTTTTGGAGGATGTGATCTTGTTTGTGTGCGTGTGAAATCTAAATCTATCAGTGACAAACACCTAATTAAAATGTTTATTTCTCTCTGAACCTGTTTCCTGTTGTGTGTTTTTTTCCCCTCTCTCCTCTGTGAACTCGTCTAAGTGCCAAACAGATTACCGAGTGTAATTTCAGAGGAAGGTGGGGGGAAACAGCAGGCAGTGTGAAGATGAGGTACCACACTGCGCCACTGAAGCGCAAGAGATTAATAACGCCTGGCAGTGTGGTCGCGCCGCGCACTGAAGAAAACACTCTCACCTCTTTTCTCGTGCTCACAACACCCACTTGTGTCAAATTTGCATAAAGCGTATTTACATATCTTATCGATTCATCGCCAAGAGATCAGATAGCGGAATCGCTGATAAACACTCTCGGAGGGAGAGAGAGAGAGAGAGAGAGAGAGAGAGAGAGAGAGAGAGACAGATGCTGAGCAACAAAACGTGATGTAAAAATGCTTCTCGTGGCGAGGACATCATGGCCTCGGTCTAAACAGGATTTTAAAGGAAGAGGGATAATTTATGCAAATTACAAATAACAGAAGCACAGAAGTGCCTGCAGGCAGCTTTCATTTCTGTACAAGTCTGTTCCTTCCATATGGTGCTAAAATAACCGTGAAGTGAACTTGGGATGAACTCGAGGTCAAAGGTTAAAAACCCAAACTAAGTGGTTTGTAACTCAGAGATCAGGAGGTTTGATCGCATAATACATTTTTGTAATATTAATCTTTAAAGGGATAGTTTGGGTGTTTTTGAATTGGACTTGTATGATGTCATTATCTACTGTAGGCGATATACTGACTTTGGATGGCGGTCAGCACGCCCCCAGTTTGGAGAAAAAGAGAGGAGTAGCAGCACAGACTCACAACGCACCAGACTCCATTGAAAGAAAACTGTAATTTGACCTCTCAGAACACGGAGCTGCTGCTCTACCGCTGTTTTTATTGTTGTGAATCTGAACTAACACCTTTAAAACACCAAAGTCACACAATAACACGAACAAACTAACCGATCGAGGCAGCAGGTAGACCAGCTACTACCATGTTCTGCGAGGTGAAATGACTGTTTCATCCAATCATCATTGAAATATAGAGGAGTAAGAAGTAGAACATCTTACAGAATGGAAAAACTCAAGTCATTTCTATTGTGGTCTTTACTGTACCGGTGCAGCGGCCGTTCGAAGCCGTTCGATTGATTGGCTCCCTGTATTCCTGCTTGCAGCGTTGCCGGGGGGCGTTCCTGTTGGGAGCGTGTGGTGCTTCACATTGTCGATAACCTCTCATCGCTTTTTGACTCTGGGGAAGTGAAGAAGAGTTTGGTTGTAACGTTAGTATATCCAGTAGAGATGCACCGATACTTTTTTCAGACCAAGTACAAGTACTTACATTTTGGTACTCTCCGATACCGAGTACCGATACGAGTACTTCTCTGTGCCAAAAGCCCCTCGTTAACAGCCAGCTGGAGGGTGTGAGCGACACACGGCAGGCTGGGGAGTCCGGCATAGGAGGCGCCGTCTCAACGCTTTCCATTCATTTCCTGTGGCGAAGCAGTCCCCCAGTGCATGGTGGGAGTGTTGCAGCGAGTTGGAGGGTCTGTATTTGCATAAAGTTCTTCAACACGTCCAAGCTGTCAAACTAGGTGAACTAGTTCTCTAAAATGAAACGTGATTCATAGCCTATTTTTCAGTGGATTGTTTAGACGGAATAACAGAAAGTTGATGCCGCCGTGTTGTTTCCTGTTTGAAACAGCGAGCAGAGATCCAGGTGCGTTCCACGATAGAGTACGTCACCGTTTGAACCAGTTTGAGTGGAGCAGCGCGTCCCCCCTAGTGTCCTCGCCGGACCTGGTGGACGTGTAGCTGTCAGTCCGCAGAGCACTGAACTATTAATATTGAATGTGTCCAAATTGCATCATATGCAACACTGCGCGTCCTCGGGTCCCCATCAATGCACCTGCCGAGTGTGAAGTAGATCAGGTGGACGGTTCTCCAGATATACGAAGGACACACACACATACAGAGATTCCTGATTAGTGCAGCTTTAAAAAAACGTCAAAGATGCACCTGCACCTTCCAGCACCTTCCAGCCAGCTGCACCACCAGGACGCCACCAAAACTCCTCTCCTGAAGGTTAAATTCAGCGGCGTCTTGCTCAGCGCGGAGGACGCCGCTCCTTCAGTCTCCAAACCACTCGGGCCTTCAAACAGAGGGGACCTCCCCCGTCAGCGTCACCATCACCGTCCCACTCCGAGACACGACAGAAAGGGAATAAATAAATATCAGCTGAGGCCAGCGGGTGATGAGATCCGTTGAGGCGGGTTGGGTTATTGCTTCCAAAAGGCGTTATTGAAGCAGCGGCAGCGTGGCAGGCCTTTCTCCTCCTGGAGCGACTGTCAAAACACCTTTAACACCGTCCTTCAGCAGCAGCAGCAGCAGCTCCAAAAAAAAAGTCTTTGAAAGCTTAATGAATCTTTCATGAAGCTGCTGGGGGAATTATTGCCTGAGAAGGTACCGAGATGAGCCATAAAGTCCCGGGACGTACGCGATGATGATGAGAGACTACTAGAAAAGCAAAGCAAGGGGGAGTGGAAGATATTTCATAACTTTCAAAGACGAGTCACGAGGCACGCGTCTTCCCTCTCGGCGCGGCTTAACAACTCTTCTAACGAGTATTGTGTGACTCGTGGCGATTCCCGGAGTCATACGGCTTTTATATCTGTGGAAGTGCACGACCGTCTGCTGCTGCGCTACAGACAGACTTAACAATTACTGGCTTGCCTCCGAGTGTGTGTGATGTATAATTAACTTCCATCAAATGGCTTTGTTTGCCTCGGACTTTCTGCAAACAAAAGCCCACTAAAAACTCACACCAGTCGTGGAAGGCAAAGACTGTAATTGTTGTTATCTAAAAAGCAGCTCGAGTCTAACGCGACTTTCTGTACGTCAAAGTCCAGGAGGCCGAGGGGCGGACGCTACGGAAAGCAATTAGAGCTGAAATGAATGCAAAACTATTTTCTCTCTCTCTCTCTCTCTCTGATGCTTCCAGCTTGGATGTGTAGCATTTGTGTGTGATTAAAGCATCTTACAAACTCACTCTGATGGCTGACGTCACTTTGAGCAAATATGATAAAAAGATATTTATAATACTGATAATTAAAAATGAGAAAGTTTGTGACCCGGCAGCCATGTGGAAAACAGTCGAGCCTAAACCGAGCACCGTCCACCGGCCGGAGCGAACCTTCACAGGTTATCCGTCTCACAGTTGTGTCAAGTGTGGATGAAAAGAGCAGCGATACATGTAATACTTCCTTCACTCTCCTTTTCTCCTGTAATTATGATGATGAAGCACTTTGTGACACAAATACCTCAGAAAGGATCTCTAAATGTTGATTTACTGATTTATCCGTTCCAGACGGCTTCATAGCGTCTTGACCCCGATGCCCTCTAAAGGAGCGTGCACAACATTTTTAACTCCTATTCGCCCGTAAAGCGGTGATTATTCTGTCACTCCTGAGAAGAAAAAAAGGCTCTTTACTCGACTAAACCATGATTATTTTTTGATTACGGTCAAAGTCGTGGCTTGGCCGACAGTGTTGGGGAGTAACTAGTTACACAATTAAATTACAAAATAAATGTAATTCTAATCAGTTATACTTACTGAGAAATATGTCATTAAATTACAGTTACTAATCAGAATATTGGTGATTAAATCGATTATTATATTTTTGTTAAAGGTCCCATATCGTGCTCATTTTCAGGTTCATACTTGTATTTGTGTTTCTACTAGAACATGTTTACATGCTGTAGTGTTAAAAAAAACCACATTATTTTCCTCATACTGTCTGTCTGAATATACCTGTATTCACTCTCCTGTCTGAAACGCTCCGTTTTAGTGCATTTCAACGGAATGGCAACAGAATTGCGTTGCTAGGCAACAGCTTGGGTTCATGTTTACTTCCTGTCAGCTGATGTTATTTACATCCACTGCAACAGGAAATAAACTGGGACACATTTAGAATGTTTAAAACCGTGTAATGGTCTATATAAATATTGTATATTTATGACATCACAAATAGACAGAAATCCCTAACGGCTTGTTTCAAACGCGAAATTTCTGAATACGGGCTGTGTGTGTTTCTCCTTATATTGAGCGTTTTGATAGTTTAACAGTATTTATATAGAACTTAAACCTGCTTTATAATGTAAAAGACATGAAAATTTCACTTTTTACAATATGGGACCTTTAATTATTACATTTTTAACAAGGCAACTAGTAATCTGTAACCTATTACATCTCATAAGTAACCTTCCCAGCACTGATGGCTGAGAGTTATTGAGTCCAGCTCGGGAGGAAGTGACAGAATTCATCTTTTTTTAGCTTAAATTGAGGCTTTTCTTTTTGTTTACAGATCAAATTTCAGGCATCAACAAAAGTCTTACAGCATCAATCCACGCTTTGAAAATAATGGACAGCAGACTGGGTGATATTTTGGTTTCGGTTCTTTAATAAAAAAAAGAAACTTCACATGAGATGTTAATTAATTAATTAAACATTATGTGTTTTTCCTCCCAGGATGGATATAATAACTTTAATGGATATTCATTCTTAAAGTCCGGTGGCTGAGTGAAAGAGACCGTTTACTGTTTATCGTCCTCCCGTTCCTGTTCTGGTTGAACTCGGATGCAGACGGACAAAAGACGGAGGCGGGGTGTGGATCGCCGTGACATCACATCCTGCCGACGGGGTTGATGCCCAGGATGTCGAAGCATTTGGCCATGGTGGCCGCTGTGGCTTCACAGAGCAGCATCCTCCACATGTTGACCTTCACCACCTCACCTGCAGAGAGAGAAAGAGATTCCACAGGTAAATACTACGGTTATAGGAACTACGTACATTTTGGATCCTTAGTCTGTGGACGGGGGGCAACAACAAGACGTACTTTAGCCTCCTAAAAGAATCAATATCACCATTTTCACCATTTTATCTAGCCGTCAGACAGCCCTTTACAACGTGGAACTGAAGCCGTTATCTATGACCTCTTCAAAGCCACCAGACTCCACTGAGAAAAACAGCAATTTTACGTCACAGAACACCTGGGCTGCTGGTCTACCGCTGCCTTAATCGGTTAGTTAGTTTGTGTTGTTGTCTGAATTTGGTGAATCCGACCGAACTAGCCCTTTAAAACACCCAAAGACACAATAACACAAACAAACCAACCAATCAATGCAGCGGTAGACCGGCAACTAGTGATGCACCGATACCGATACCAGTATCGAGTATGGGGCCCGATACTGTGCTCGTGTACTCGTACTCGCAAAACGGCTCCGATACGACGGCTCTGATACGACGGCTCCGATACGACGGCACCGATACGACGGCTCCGACACGACAGCACCGATACAACGACTCCGATATGACGGCACCGATACGACGGCTCCGACACGACGGCTCCGATACGACGGCTCCGATACGACGGCTCCGATACCACTTTACGGCAGCGTGACGTTAACCTCTCGTCACCATCTTTCGGGTCCAATCGCACGCGCCCCCGTCCACAGCAGAACATCGCTTTGACCCCTCACTTGCACTCCTGTCTGTTTCTCCAAACTGGTAGCATGTTGACCATCATCTACTGTAGGTAATACACTGACTAGGGATAAGTACCTCATACAACCTCACTTCAAAACACCAGAACTATCACTTTAAGGATTAAACCAGTGGTTTCCAACCCTCTTGGTTTGTGTCAGTGTCTCGGTGGGACCTGTGACACAATTCATTAGTCCATGAATTGTTTCAACAACTAGTTAAGGCTCAGATATTGCACAAAGAAAACCTCAGATTAGAGTAAAGTTTGAAAGATTATTATTTGTTTAGGACACACAAGACGGGATAAAACCAACATTCATTTTTATTCACGATGCCTCACGTCAGTCAGGACGGTTATGGGGCCCGTATTGCAGTCTGAATTTGGCATAATAGATAAATAACAGATTCAAAAGGTGATCTGAAAAGAGCAAAAAGAAGACAAAAGAGAAAATAAACAGACATACTGAGAACGTCTGGCAGATCAGAGAGATGGAAAACACGCAGGAAGAGTCAAGAGGTGAAGCCCAGAACGATAAACAAACAATAAAAGGTCAGAGGGCACGTTTAATGATGCTCCCGTCGCACACAGCGGCAGCCGACATCCCACAGCATCCAAATGAAAATCAATGACCCGGACATCTGCATCCACGCGCAACATCCATGACCGTCCAACCCCCATCGGGCCAGATTGCTACACGGAGCAGAAATCCGATAGAGATTAAGCCGGTAATGAGCAGCAGAGGGTGAATTAAGCAGGTTGTTAAAGGGGCGCGGACGTCGATGATCATTGACGGACAGCAAAATTAGTTTGTAATTTTCACAAACAAGCAGACGCAATCAAAGTGTTCAGGACGACGAGGCCGGAGAGCTGCTGCTGAGGCTGAAGAGAAGCTGATGAGAAAGAAGATAATAAGAGGCCGAGAAGATCCTTTCAGTTTGAAATATGTTAGGAAACCTGCAAGGACATTATTAGTTGTAGCTCCTCTTACTGTAACTGCGATCAATTGATTCATTTATTAATTTAACTTTTCAGTTTTAAATTTTTCTGAATTAAGGACTGTATTCATATAACATGTCTGCTGCGTTTCTGCTGCTGCTGTCAGCTTTTTCTTTCTACATAGAGTTTTGCATTTCATAATAACCATTTCATTTCATTCTAAATCTCATTTATATTTATTTTAGACAGAGAAAAGTTAAGAAACGTGTGGTAATTTGTAAATAATAGTAATAATCCACAATTAAAACCCTGTACTATATTCATTCCTGGAGCTCTACAAGTCACTGCATGTTCTACAACACTGTACGGCACATATTTCAGAATAAAAGCCTTGTGTTAACAAATGAAGGAATTCTGTCGACAGAAAAAAAACACTTGAGGGCTTTTATTTTGAAATGAAAGCAGGAAGTGTTGATTTAAACCCCGTACTTTATTCATTCATGAAGCTTAATTCCAAGTCACTGCATATTCTACAACACTCTCCTGCACATATTTCAGAATAAAAGCCTTGTGTTAACAAATTAAGGAATTCTGTCCACAGAAAAAAAAAACCTTGAGGGCTTTTATTTTGAAATGAAAGCAGGAAGTGTCATACTTTATTCATTCATGGAGCTCTCCAAGTCACTGCATGTTCTACAACACTGTCCGGCACATATTTCAGAATAAAAGCCTTGTGTTAACAAATGAAGGAATTCTGTCCACAGAAAAAAAAAAAACGCTTGATGGCTTTTATTTTGAAATGAAAGCAGGAAGTGTTGATTTAAAAATAAGTCTTTACTTAGACACAGCTGCAGTGTGGCTGCTCTAACCTGTTAACACGGACGCCAAAATAAAAAACAACAGGTAACGCAGCCGCCACGCGCTCCTGACGTTCCCAGTGTGGATGAGGCTTTAAGGCTTAAAGTAGCTCCTAAGTGGCCCAGTTGGGACTAAGGTTTCTAAAACAAAACCTTTTCTAGCACTAAAACTAGCTCCTAAGTCTGACAGAAGTTAGAGGTAGTCTAGAGGACTCCTGTGTCACTATGAGCTGCTCATATCCAGTCAGCTGCTGCAGAAAACGTCCTCACTTTCCAAAGATATTCTCATTATTAAAAGGTCTAAAACTCAAATTGGTCCTCGCAGAAATAACTGTGCAAGCACACACACACTTTCCACGAGTCTGAACTGTATACTTTCTAAAATGATATAAAATAATAACCAGCAGCTGGGGTTACTGCCACAGCGCTAACTGGGAATTAGCATAATTAAGCAGCTCTAAACCTCAAGTTGTGGCACTTGAGCGCGCCGCGGGGATAAAGCGCTAACAGGAAGAAGTGGAGGACTAACAGCGTTCAGATGGCTTTTAGTGAAAACCCCTCTCAGAGTGAAACCTCCTGTTAATTGGCTGACTCCCATCGCCAGCAGAGCACTGAGGAGCTTCTGCACTTTTGACCTCGATGTCATTAAAAAAAAAAACAACGTACCGGTTTGTCTGTCCTTCTCCACGCAGTAGCAGCTGTCGTAGAACTCCGTGAAGGTGGTGGCGAGCTCGTACAGGTAGTCGCAGAGCGTGTGGAGCAGCAGGTCGTCCAGGATCTTCTGCAGGATCTCGGGGAACCGGAGGATGCACTTCCCCAGCTTCCACTCCTTCTCGTGGTCCAGGACGACCTCCGAGGTCTCGGCTGCTTTCCTCAGCGTGGCCTCGTCGATGTTAGCCAGGCGAGCTATGGACCTACAGGAAACCAGGAACACCATGAATAAAGATATAGACCTATCCAAACATGTTGGACATCAAAGGGAGGAGGATTATATCTCTGTAATTACTGATGATGATTCCCGGGGATTTTCTTATGAGTGAAGGTTTTACCGAATCATATTACCCATTAATATTATAAAAAATGTACCCTAATATTAGCTATTTATACCTTGCTATAATGTTTGTTAAAGGTCCCATATTGTAAAAAGTGAGATTCTCATGTCTTTTATATATTATAAAGCAGGTTTAAGTGATATAGAAATACTGTGAAAGTATCAAAACGCTCAATCCATGGAGAAATACACACAACCCGTATTCAGAAACTGCGCGTTTGAAACAAGCCGTTAAGATTTCTGTCCATTTGTGATGTCACAAATATACAATATTTAGTCACAGTTTTAAACGTAAACGTTCTAAATGTGTCCCGAGTTTATTTCCTGTTGCAGTGTATGTAAATGACATCAGCTGACAGGAAGTAAACGTGGACCCAAGCTGTTTCCTAGCAACGCAATTCCGTTTAAAGGCGCTAAAACGGAGCGTTTTTGATAGAGCGTGAATACGGGTATATTCACACAGACAGCATGAGAAAAATAATGTGTTGTTTGAACATTAAAGCATGTAAACACGTTCTAGTAGAAACCCAAAACACACGTATGAACCTGAAGATGAGCACAATATGGGACCTTTAATGAATCTCTTTTAATGGGCAAGAAAATAGCATCAAAACTAATCTTAAAGTAGAACGCAAACCAAAAAAAACAAACATCCAATGCAATAATAAAGTTTTCTTTCTCAAGTTATCAATAAATAAAAATAAACGTTGGTGTAACAGCAGAAAGATGTGGATCAAGGTACAGCGCTCCAGTCATTACCAACAGGAGTCGGTTCCTTTTGTGCAAGAGGGAGAAGAAATAAGTGAGACTGAGTCACAGCTGCCTTTCATGTCAGCACCTCTGTGATGGTTAAAGTTTTTCAGATCAAGAGAAAACGGGGGTTGTGTTCAGATCAAAAACTAAATAAAACCAGTTTAAAGTATTCAAAGCCGCTCAGCGCGCAACATGCACACACATTAAACGCCTCTAGTCGAGCTCATTTAAAGAACTTAGTCACACGATGTGGCTGTTCTCTGCTGGTCTCTGTTTTATAATTGTTAGAATATAAACTAAATACCAATATACCAAATACTAATATATATATATATAAAAAATATATATTATATATATATAAAAAAATATATTATATATATATAAAAAATATATTATATATATATAAAAAATAAATTATATATATAAAAAATATATTATATATATAAAAAATATATTATATATATAATATATATATATAGATAGCTATATATATCTATATCTATATTTATATATTATATATTTATATTATATATTATATATATTA
>CAKAOH010022538.1:0-10948 GCA_916701665.1 Sebastiscus tertius
GTCACGGTGACCGTGTCACCGTGACGTCACCCATTGGTTTGTGGACTGCTGTTTTGAAGCAGCAGTTTGTGTTTGTTGTTTGTGTTTGGCATTTTGGCTGTCGCCATCTTGGCTTTTTGCAATCAGACGTGACACGAGAGGGTGGAGCTTAGTACAACCGAACGCTGGGCGAAGATGGGTTCTAGTTAAGTATCAAGTTATCATTATGGATTTCATGTTTTTCATCTGTTCACACGGATATATGCTGATAAAATTAAAATTAATTTTGTTAGAAAGTTTAATATTAAACAATGATAAATTAATTAACATTTTTGTATTTGAAAGTCCAGCCCCCACAGAAAACTCTGGCCCTTGGACAAAGTAGTTGATAATAGAATGAGCCATTTACTGTATATCTACATAGGGAGTGGTTCCTCTTCACAGAGCCGACCACCATGTTTCTACAGTAGCCCAGAATGGACAAACCAAACACTGGCTCTAGATAAGGCTATTCCCGTTTTCACATTTTTGCATCAGCCACCGTAGTTCTCCTACAGGCTTGGTACACGGGAGAAGTTTGAGTTGAGTGTTTGTCAGAGTGTCCCTCTGTTGACAGTATTGGGTTGGAGTCCTGTCTAGAGGAGCCACCGTTATCTGTACAACTGTGTCGGTAGGGGAGACCGTAGAGCCAGTCGCTAGGGCAACCAGGGTCAGAGATGCCAGAGGAATGGAGTAAGTCAAAACATGATAAGGGGTAAGACACTGAGCACCAGGCAGGAAGGACAGAGTTGTATCAATTATTCCATCACAGGTTGCAATGTGCAACCTCACCACTAGAAGCCGCCAGATCCTACACACTGCAGCTTTAAGAGGTAGAGGATTTGTTCTCAAACCATACAAACGCTCCTTCCTTCTTTAAAAATTCAAAAGTTGGAGATACATGGTTTTGATTGAACGGCAACTATGCATGACATCATTACCCAGAGATTTGCATGTCAATAAAATGTTTAAACGTTTGAAAACATTTTTACAAAATGAAGTCAAACTAAGCTTAACTGACTCAACTAGCTTTATGATTAGCTATTATTATTATTATTATTATTATTATTATTATTATTACTTTCAAGTCAGCCAGGCTAAAGAACACTGAATAACTATTGTAAGTCAAGAATAGGGAAATAAGTAAATCAAGTTTAAAAAGGAAAATAAGTTAAATAATTAAGCTATTTCAACTAGAACAGGTTAACAAGGAGATTAGTGTTTGGTCATTCGGAGCACTGGTAGACACATTCGGTAGACACATTCACAGCTCATTGGTTGTCTGGCTGCTGCTCTCTCCAGCTCACTGAACATTTCAATTCACTAAGAAATGGAACTTGTAAAAACATTGCTAAAGGGTCTTAAAAGTTGTCAAATATGAAATGACTAAGTTGACAAAATAGTCTCCAAGCCCAAGCCCATGACTCCCCTCACGATTTCACTATAGCATTATCTGAGTTATTTTCTCAGACCTGACAAAACTCCTCTAAAACCACAGAAGACAGTACTCATCATGATGAGTAAACTGATCTTCATGTGAAGATAAATTCCACTTTTTCTCCATTTTATGCCTTTTTTTGCCCCGTTGTTTATTCTTTTAAACGTGTGCCCACATTCCTCCTATTAAAACCATTATTGTTACATTTCAGATGGAATATAGTTATTATTCTAGCAACACGGCTCGTTGGGTACATTATTGCCAGCAAACACAGCTGTGCTAAAATGGTCCCTCCACAATGAAACATGTCATCACAATATTTGATTCAGCTCAAATTGACATGACAGGAGTTTTTCCACCTGCTGCTTCTGTTGTGACCAGACGTGTGTTTTCCTGCAGCAGCCCAGGGTTTCTCCCTGCCTGCATTGTGTGAGGAGAATAATGTCGGGGTAGACAGCTGTGGTGGGTCGATGTTAATATCAGCTCAGAGTCTCTTTGTATTGACCTTTTCATTGCCATTCTGTTATAGGGCAACAGCTTTGGTCCAAGTTGACTTCCTGTCAGCTACTGTATTAATGGTGCCTTCAAATGGGTCGTGTTTACCACGACTCTGCTCCGAGTTCACGCCTTATAACGTGTTTGTTGACGTTGGGAGAAATGGCGGAGGCCTTGGAAGTTAATTTAAATTAATATATTGTAATTTTAGTTGTATATTGTTTTTCTTTGTAATTTTATAATATGTCTGAGGAAAATGTTGATATTCCCAACGGCCTCATCTTTTTCCTCTATCATTATGCCTTTGCATTTACTGCATTATGTTATCCACTTGCTAGCGTGCTAAATCGTTAGCCTCTGTGGCTTCTAGACACCGACAGTTAATACGTTAATATTGCCATTGCTTAGCAGCGGTGTTCTCATGACTTCCCATGCTGTAGACATGAGATCACAAGTTTAACTTAAAGGCGCCATAACAAACATTGCAAGAGGAAACATAAATGACCCATTTAGACTGTTTATGTTGTAAGGTCTATAGATAAGGGGGCTCTCGGCATAATTCTCATGAATGACTGGGCAGATGTTTCTCTTCAGACCGACATGTTTAAACAACACGTTAGCTTCTGGTTAATCGCCATCTGCATTTCTCTCAGACACTTCTGTTTAATTTGACTTATTTTGAGGTATTTAATATTTGCTCTTTGTCTGAGGAACCTCAACTTGCATTCATAAACAGTATTGTTCACACATTCTGTGCAAACAGCAACTCATAGTTTGAGGTGTGATCGGTGAAAAACTAATCTTGCTGTCAAAAACTCTGGATTACACTGACTGTTTTAACTTTCTGCAAGAAGTTTTGTGAAGTACGTGAATGGCATACATACAAAAAGGTATAAGCACCTTTTTTCATTCTACAAATGTGGCTTTCCCTTACCAAAACTAAGTTTATTCCAGTGTGCTATTAGTACACTTCTTTTAAACTTAAAATAAAAGAGTATACTTTCAATTCACTTTTTATGTACTTATCAGAGATATACTTAACAAAATGATATATACGTATGCTTAGCTCATACTGACAAGTAGTAAAGTCTAAGTATACTTGGCTCATACTTACAAGTAGTAAAGTCTAAGTATACTTGGCTTATATTGACAAGTAGCAAAGTCTAAGTATGCTTGGCTCATACTTACAAGTAGTGAAGTCTAAGTATACTTGGCTCATACTGACAAGTAGTAAAGTCTAACTATACTTGGCTCATACTTACAAGTAGTGAAGTCTAAGTATACTTGGCTTATACTGACAAGTAGTAAAGTTTAAGTATACTTGGCTTATACTGACAAGTATATAGAAAAGTCTAGTATACTTGGGTTATAGGCCTACTTCTACTTAATCTTTAAGTATTCTTGCCTTATAAGCCTGTAGTTATGCTTACTTTTTGATAGAGTAGCCTATTAATGTGTGAGGGGAGAAGACAGAGTATTGCCACTGGTAGACAGAGCAGTGTGGGGGAAGTTGGAGTTTACATCATGTGATAACTGTGCAGGTTTTCATACCAACTGATCCATGAATCGGCTTATTTGGCTGATTTGTGTTCCTTCATTCATCCAGAAGGATCCACTGAGTGAAATCATTTGATGAGACTCTAGAGTACATGTCTCTCACCGGGTTGCTCGCTGATTTTGGGCTCTCAGAACCATCCCATCCGCCTCCAGTTTTTATGAGTTGTCATATGCAGCCATCTTGTGGTTTTAATCCAGCATTACAGACTCGCAGTCTCCCAAGTGAAAGCTAATAACCACGACTCCTGAAGCAGAACACCTCCAGTCCCTCAGTCCTGATTCCATAGTATGAATAATGCATTAATAGGTATGAAAATCCTAATTTATTTAATGGAAGAACATCTGGTGCCATTTCCAGAGTTAATTGGATCCACCAAGCATGAGATTAAGCAGCACATGAGTGGCTGCAAAGTGATTCGAATACCAACCACTGCTGGATTCTTCTCCACATCATACCTCTCAGACTGTGGAGCTGTTTCAGTCCACATGTGAAACCATGTTTTTTTTTTCATTCTGCCACCCAACTGAGAAAGAATAGTCCATTCCCACTAGCTGTCTGTCTTAACAACAGCTTCTTAGACCCAAGAGCTAATCGTTTCTAAACCAAGGAATGTCATCTGATGCTTAAAGAAGCAGTGTTATGACACCACTTACTGAGAATTACGATGCTTTTCTTATGATTTATTCTCAATTAGACTTCACCTAATTAAATATCCTGGAGGGTAAATAAATGCGAAGCCAAGATGTGTTAAAATTTACTTTTAAATGTCGGGGGAAACACAAAGGTTGCAAGTGTTCTGCTTTTAAAACTTAACAAAACGTAACAAGATCTTGATTTGGTCAAAGTGAACATACCTGACCAATGTGCAATGGGGACTGGGTTGGTTTGGTGAGAAATGAGGAAACCAGAGGGATTAAAACAGCATGACCTTTCAACTTGGTACCACTTTCTAATGAGGCGGGCTTTATAAAAGCATTTACATAACTTATGGTTTGTTTTTTTGGTTAATGAGTCATTTATTAAAGCTTTATAGATCAGTAAGCGTGAGCAAAGACAACTTTAGGGTTACCACATTGGGACAACTTAATTTGCCTCCTGTTTATCCTCCTGCTGCATGAATTGCTTTGTATTTTCAACTAGCTCTTAATTTAATTAAGAATACCCAAATGTATTAGGAAGCATTAAGTGAGAAGATTGATACCAGTCTTGTTAATTTAGCTTATGATGCAGACTGATAAAAGGGGAAACAGCTAGCCTGGATCTGTCCAAAGGTAGAAAATATGCCTACCAGCACCTCTAAAGAGCAATAATTAACATGTTATTAGGGTTCAAGCCCTGAAGGGGCAGAACCCTAGAAAGGAGTTTCAGCAGGTACAAAGGACTGAGTGGGCAATAATCTGTCAGATATAATCCTCATGAATGAAATCAAACCATTCTGAGTCAGAAAAAACCTTTTAGTCACCAGGTAGGAGCTGTAATCAGTTTTTGGCAGGTGAAGACTGTATTTTATGGGTTGTATCGCTGTTGTGTTTGAATTCATAACTGATATAGATACATTAATATTCAGAGATCTTGCTCCCGGATTAAACAAAGCGGTGATTTTTAGAAATCAAATTACTCGAGGAATTGTTTCAGCCCTAATCAAGACCAGCTTTTCAAGTGGTCCCGGGCACGGATCAACGGACTGTGCACGAGTACGGTACACAGCATTCACACTAATCAAACAAACTGGTCTTTGAGGTCAAGTATACTCAGATGCGGGCCCGGGTCCCTGATGTGAAAGCCTCCTCAGGATATTTCCCAAAATGTTGAAGCGTTCCTTTAAATATAATAACTGCAGGCTTGGCAGATTATTAGAGACTGAGAAATAAATGACACTTTATTAAAGACTTACTAAGATTTATACCTGCAGATTAAAGGCTTATTATAAAGTAAGTAAATCAGTAATCCATCAAGCCAACACTGTATGTGTGCAATTTGAAAATCTCCAACTGCGATGTCCTCCTGTGGCACGATCACAAATGACAGCAGAACTGCTATTTTAATTATGTGAGTTTAATATAATCACATGAGAGAGTACTCCGTTCATTAGCGAGATCAGCCTGATGAAAATACACAGCAGGTAATACTGGACAAGGACATGCAGACATGCATTTGTCACAACCTGGCAACCCAAAAGTTGTTGAATGCCATTTAAGCATTGATCAATTAGTCAAAACCATTATAAAAGCCACTAGTTACTTAAAACTCTCATTATATCAAGTATATCTCATTATAAAGTGGTATCGAAATTTTATTCAGTATTTTAGTCATGTTGGTAACATGATTTGGACAATAGCCAGCCAAAAACAGCATATGAGGAGTGACTCTGCATTCCTGACTGAAGGTCAAAAGGTCACCTTCCACTGCCAAGCCCAGGAGGAAAAACAGTCAGTCGCAGTGCAGAGAGGCCAAACAGGGAGAAGACACAGAGCTCAGACAGTGTGGTGGTGCATCAGGCCCCGAGGTAGCAGGGTCATGTTAGTTTATCACCCTTGTGTGAGACAACCAGGGTTTATTGATACAAGCAGCCGCTGGGAGTCAGAGGAGGGAGGTGACACGGAGCTGCCAGACTAGAAGATGGCCTGGAGAGTTTCCCCTTCTGAAGCTTTGACATTGTTTAAATCATCTTATTCCACACTGACAGTATTATACAGCAAGTATTCAGTCCCCTCTCACCTTTTGTTATGGTGCAGCCTTATGCTAAAATCATTTAAAGTGGACATATCATGGCAAACTCACTTTGTCAGTGCTTGTGCTCATACATTTGGGTATCTGGAGTGCCTACCAACCCACAAACTATGAAATAAGACAACCCAGTCAGTTTTGTTGTGGGCTACCAAGATCAGAAAACATGTGATTCAACAAGCCATTCACATTTGGCTCCCCTTCCTATGCTTGAGAACTACCTTTGCAAAGGTGCAGGTGAAGTGGCTTATATAAACCTCCAACAGCGAGCCTGCATCGATGCTGACTTGCTCGCCATATGCAATGCCATTTTGTACTACCCGTATATATAACATTAACTGCTCAAACTAAGAAACATTCAATATTGTCGTGCAGATGTTAACAACTTAAAAGTTACATTGTATTTAGGATCAAATGTCTAGTCTAGAAAACAGTAGATGTGTTCATTTGATTGTAAAGCGTTGTGTTTATTTATAGGGATTGTTGCAAAAACCAAGCACACCATCAAGATCAGAGTTAAAAACGAGAAGATGTTTATTTAAAAAAAGAAAAGAAATGCCACCAAAAAAAGTATGGGAGTAAGTTTTATTTTTATTTTTAATTTCTCTGTATATTGCATATTATGTTCATTCTTAATACGGTGAACCTTTGCAGATCCCCTAGAATATATCTTTGCACATTTTCGCTAAGTTTTCATTTTAAACAGATACATTGTAAATATTTTTTTAAATAATTGGCCATTAATATTTGTAAAGTATTTTTTTCTATTAATATTTATGTTTCTGGTTTAGGCACCAAAACACCAAAGCAAATTCCTTGTATGTGAAAACCTACTTGGCAATAAACCAGATTCAGATTTTTCTCCATATGAGCTACCTCACTGCCCACACTCTTACTTATGTAGCTTAATATTAGTGTTGTGTATAGCAGCTGCTGTTTGATACGAAACCATGGTTACGAAAAGTTTTTTTTCCGTCGGAGAGAGGGAAGTTCATTCCAAAGCTTTTTGTCTTTTTACATTATAACATGTTCTGGCAGTAGCCCAAAATACAAATATGAACCTTGAAATGAGCATGATATGTCCCCTTTAAATAACTTTTTTCCCCATAATGACAAAGCAAAAAACTTGGCCACTCAAATACATTCACAGAGTTGTCCCTAAGCCACTCCTGCTTTGTGCGTGGGATAATTGTCCTGTTGGAAGGTCAACCTTTGGCTCAGTCTGACATCCTGATCACTATCTCTGTACTTTGCTCCGTTCAGCTTTCCCTCAACCCTGCCAATGAAAAACAGTCCCACAGCATGAGGCTGCCACCACCATGCCTCACAGTTGGGATGGTATATAGGCCTTTTTCACAGAAGACATTTGGACTTGTCACAGTAGGAAAAGCACAGGTGTAACTAATGAAAGTTATGAGAGGCTGAATTTCATTTAGCTGCTTTATTTCAGGGTCCTGGTATCGTGTATGCTGACTCACTGTCACTCTCACTGGGACACTTATATAGCACAGAGCCATTGTCCTTCTCTACTATGACAAGTCAACATGTCTGCTGAGAGAAAGGCCCTATTGACTGTGCAGGTGATGACTCTGGTTTCCTCAAGACATGATGCTTAGAAATGAGGCCAAACAGTTCAATCTAGGTTTCATCAGACCAGACAATCTGTTTTTTGATCTGTGCCTTAACACAATCCAGTCTCTGAGCTCTGCAGGCAGTTCCTTCTACCTCATGGTTTGGTGTTTGGAGACCTCATATAGACAGGTGTGTGCCTTTCCAAATCATGTCCAATCAGTTGAATCGACCACAGATGGACTCCAATAGAGGTGTAGAAGCATCTCAAAGATGATCAAGAGAAATGGGAGGCAACTGGGCTGAACTTCAAGTGTTTTAGCAAAAGGGTCAATGTGATATTTCAGGTCTCTCTTTTTAAATAAATGTCTAAAATCCTGTTTTTGCTTTGTCATTATGGGACATTCAGTGTAGACTGAATTAATTTAAACTATTTTAGCATAATCCTGCAACAAAATGTGAAAAAGAGTGAAGGGTCTGAATAGTTTGTGAATACATTGTACATACTCTGGATCAGCTTGTTACAAAGCTTCATTGAAGTTTCACAATTTTAACACTGAGTGAAATATTCAGAACCAAGACTTTCCATCAAATCGAAATATTCTAGATATTACTATTTTATACATATTGCGCTCAAAATTCAGCCTGACATATTTTGTATCTGCAAAAACTTTGGGATCTCCACAAGATTAAATAAAAAGTTTTGTTTGGCTGCATGCCGTGAGTTTTTAATGACCGACCCATCAGTTGGCTGCTGCTTGTTAAGAAGGTAAACACAGTTGTGTTACTCTGATAAAAAACAATTAAAAAAATGTAATTTATCACATATATTGCACTAGATTGTTTGGCTGCAACCATAGACTGTGTATAAGAAGTGGACGTAGCCACCATGACGTCACCCATTGGTCTTTGGACTGCAATTTTGAAGCCTCCAGTTCGGCATTTTGGCCGTCGCCATCTTGGTCTTTTTCAACCAGAAGTGACACGACAGTGTGGAGCTAAGTACAACTGAACGTTGAATAAGACATTTCTAGGCAACCAAAACGGTTATAATTAACTTTCATGAACTGAAAACACACTGTGAAAGAGCTCTAGTCGTAAGACAAAAGCACGGACAACTCCCAGACCGGACAACGCCGTGGTAGCAACCTGTCAATCACAAGGTAGCCACGCCCTAAAGCATCCCCTGCTTCATGGTCTATTTGACTTTAAATGGGACCATAATTTACTAAATGAACATCATGTTGTATTGAAGAAGACTTGAAACTAGCGATTGAGACCATAAACTCGTGTTTACAATGTTTACTGAGGTAATAAATCAAGTGAGAAGTAGGCTCATTTTCTCATAGACTTCTATACAATCAGACTTATTTTTGCAACCAGAGGAGTCGCCCCCTGCTGGCTATTAGAAAATGCAAGTTTAAGGCACTTCAGCATTGGCTTCACTTTTCAGACCCGGAGGTTGTCGCCTGGCGAAAACTAAAGATTATTTTCATTACTGCTTAGCCAATAATCTTATATAGTCAATTAACCGTTTTGTCTATAATACATCATTTTCAACAACTACAATAAAGTGACCTGTTAAATAGTTGAATTCCAGCCTTTATTTACTTTTTGCACAAACAATACCAGCTACAGCGACGAGTACTGCTTCCTTCTTCAACTTGTTTCGATTCATAAACACAGTTTGGAAATAATTACACGCAGACAGCATGGATATTTTTTAGGAATAATTTATTGCCAGTAGGAAAGCGTGAGCTCGTGGCAGTATTCAATAAAAACCTTAACAAGACCATAGCATTGCTCACACACACATAGACACCTGAAAAAGTCGCGTGTCCATGGATAACTCTGCACTATAAATATATTGGGTCCCATTTTCTTGGTGGAAAAATAAAGAGGTTCCAAAGTCAAAATTTACAAACAAACAAATAAAAAAAACAACAAGAATATGCAGTCGTTCATTGAAGACCCTTTTTGAAATGAGCAGGAGACAATAAACTTTACGAGTACACTGTGTTTCGGAAAAGCCACGCTCTTTTCTTCTCTCTCTTTTTTTAACATTTCCTTTTTTTCGTGAATGTAAGCACAGTAAGGCTGATAATGTCACACCATTTAACTCTTTTTTGTTGAAAATAAAAGCATAGAATATCTACAAAACCTAGTAAACTTTGAAATCAAAACTGTACATTTAAATTTACATTGAAAATGAGGATTTGTATAAAAACATTTTGCTTCGTTGTATTTATAGAAACAAAGATATTGTTGTGTTTTGTTTTTTTTTTTTATTTCATGATGCTTTTTCATGTTGTACATTGAAATGTTGACCCTTCAGACAATCCATGATGACAGTTACTTAAAGCGATGGCACTGCCAACTCAAGGGGGCAGGAGTTGGACTGAGCAGATGTTAAGATGCTACAGAACCTCTCCGATAGCTTCATGAGATCTTCTCAGCCGATTGGCCTTCACAACCAGTCTCAACAACCCCTGTGTTTAGACTCAATTCATCCTGTGTGTGTGTGTGTGTGAATGTATCTGTGTGTGTTTGTTTTCTGTGTACACATACTGTGCATGTTTAGTGTGGGTGGTGTGTGAGGGGTTAACATAAGGTGTAGCTGTGGGTTCAGGCACTTTTGTTTGGATCCAGTGTCAGACTTCAGTGTGCTGTTGGGAGTCGAGCGCCGGGATGACCAGCCGCTCGAAGTGGCCCTCGTCGCCGCTCTCGTAGTCGCTTATCATCACCTCGGACTCCTCGCAGCACGCCGACATGTCCGAGCAGGAGGCTGTGGACGTGTACAGAGACAGGGACATGTTGTCCAGAGCTGAGGAGTCAAAGTCCCGACTACAACCTAAAGGGTAGCCCCCTCTGTAGCCACCGGCGCCCATGGTGGAAGCCGGGGTGGTGTTGCCCGAGGTGGAAGTGGCGCCTTGGCCCTCGGTGTCGCCCCCGTCGCTCGGGTAGGAGTGCTGCGGCAGGTACTGGTTGAGGCTGTACAGCTGGGGCAGGGCCGGGCGCTGGCGGACCCCGCCCGGGCTGCCCGGGCCGGTCGCAGTCGGGTCAAAATCTCTGCCCGTGGGCCGCAGCGTGTCGCCGTACTCTGGCAGAGGTGGTGGTGGCAGGTCGTCGTTTGCATGGAAGTC